>BPLR01005040.1:0-19228 GCA_021605095.1 Caerostris extrusa
CATTATTATATAAAAACTATTATTAAAAAGCTTTTTTTCATAACTTTAAGTTAACTTTTTTAACTTTCTTTAATTTTAAAAATTTCGTTCCATTTAAATGAGAGGCTTTCATTTTCTTATTTCTTTCTAGTTAACAAACAATATTTTAGGAAAATTAAGGTGCTAAATACATTAAATGATCTTTGTGAAAGAAAATTTTTCAACTCAATGAAAGCAGTTTACTTACATTTCTACTTAAAAATTAATTATTAAAATTATTTATTAGCAAAAATTCATTTGCCTAACCACAATTTGTCATACACATATGGGTTTCTTGAAGAGAAAGCATATTCTTTATGATTTATTTTTTTTTATAATCGTTGAGTCTTCTTTTGTAGGCTTGAATTAAAAAAAAAAAAAACAGTCTTTTTTTGCAATGAATTTTTCTTTGCTACTGAATTAGGAGTAATATTCTAGTATTAATATTATAGTATTTCATAATTATATCACCTATTATTATTAAAAATGGTAAAAATCTAATAATTATCTCCAAGTATTGCTCTTGAAAAATTCTGTTACTAACTTCTAAAAATCTTTATAAAATTTAAGATTTAAAAAATTAATTATTGAATGAAAAAAAAATCTGCAAAAATAAAATCAGTAATTTGTAACTGAGTGGATAGATTTGTGTTAATTTAGTTTATTCTAAAAATTTTTAAAATTGAAAAAAATATTTCTCGTGACAAATATGATTTTTGTTAATTAAAACCTACTGTTTTTAATGTTCACTTGATTTTTTTAAATATTTCGCTGATTAGAAAAAAAAAGGGATTAGGATTTTGATAAAAATATATTTGATATTTTAAAGTGTATATTATTTATATGGATAATTTTTAATTTAATTCCATATACTTATTAGTTTAAATGACTGTTTATAAAAAATTTAAAAAAACAAAAATCTTATTGTTTTTGCAATAAACTTATACAATATCATAAAATTATGAGATATTATAATATTTTAAAACAAATCAAATTTCCTTAATAATTTAAAAAATACACCCCCTCCCCTCCCTACTTGGCATAAATATAAAAATATTTCTTTATCTACCCTGAACAAATTGTTATAATGATATTTGCAATCTTCAATGAGTCTATTTCTTTCTTTCTCTGTGTTTTATTTAAGTAATTAACAATTTTATATTCTTTTTTCCGTACGTCCATATTATTTATTACTTAAAAATTGTTTATATAAATACGTTCAAAATGTATTGTTATGAATTTTAAAAGAAATATTATGAATCAAATTTTGTATAATGTAATGTAAATAAATACAAATTCATCATTCGAAATGATTGATTAAATGTACCAGTTATATCTATTAGTTTTGTCTAATAATAATAGCTAATTATTAAAATTATAATCTGATTTTTGTTTAATTTTCAAATTTTGCCATATTTAAATTATCTATATTAAACTATTATTATCTATATAACTTTGCTTATAAAAGTTGCAATTGTTCAATTTGATTGTACTTAAAAAATTACTGTTAGATGTAAATGTATATAATAACGATATTAAATAAGTTTAAACTTATTTAACATCGTTTTTATGAAGTAGTTATTTACTTAATATCATTTAAATATAGGAGGAAATAGTTATTTACTTAATATCCTTTTTAATATTAATAGATATTTATAATATTTTTGCTATTTACAAAATATCTTAGAACAAACTCAACATTTTTACAGATATAGTTATTTACTTTAATATCGTTTTAATATTATTAGATATTTATAATATTTTTGTTATTTACAAAATATCTTAGAACAAACTCAACATTTTTATAGATACAGTTATTTACTTAATATCATTTTAATATTATTAGATATTTATAATATTTTTGTTATTTACAAAATATCTTAGAACAAACTCAACATTTTTATTGATATAATTATTTACTTAATATCATTTTAATTAGTTAAAAATTTCTAAAATACAAACTCACCATTTGGGACGAATCCGAAAAGGACTATGAGGAACAGCGCTTGCTGACAAAATCGCTTGTTCAGAGGCATTGTGACTTTTCTAGCAGTTCGTAAGCCTATCATTCAAAATTGCCATTCACATTTATATCTCAACACTATAGTAGAACTCTAACTTCACACACCAATCACTTTTACATGTTTCTCCTAACTTTTTATATTTATATTAACTGAAACCTCTAATTAAATGACTTTGCACTACAAAATTATATTTAAGCAATGAACATTCAACGTTAATTGAATTGTATAACCGT
Source organism: Caerostris extrusa (assembly GCA_021605095.1). Lineage (NCBI taxonomy): Eukaryota > Metazoa > Arthropoda > Arachnida > Araneae > Araneidae > Caerostris > Caerostris extrusa. The sequence continues at coordinate 2,276 of BPLR01005040.1, forward strand.
CATCCCATAAGATAAATCTAACGATATTAAAAAGTCATTAGATATTTTTCGACAGATATCAATTAGCCCGATATATAGCTCGTCGGTGTGGAATATAGTCCACGGCCAGATGAGATTTCAAGGCCAGTATCCGGCACCTTCTGGCTGGTGATTGGCGGGAATAAGGGGGGGCGTCGGGAAATCTGACGTCACAACCGGATGGTTCGATGACGTCTGAGTGGATGAAAGAGGATGCTGCGCCACGGGGTTGTGGGAGCAAAAGTTTCAAGTGTTTTCGGATGCAGGATGTTATTTTCTGTCTCTGTTACACGTCTATAGATCCTGCCATCCTTCTCTTGCTGTTTGCAATTAATCTGGAATGGATGAGAAGTGGTTTCGGATGGGATTGAAATTTTTATTATTTTTATGTTAACTTTTAATTATTTTTTGGGGCATCGTCAACGGACTCTTAATTGTACCCATAGCTTTAGCTTTTTCGGTCTCTTGCTTTAGTTGCTCTCAAACAAGAGATTTTTTTTTTCTTAAATTCGTTATTTTTTTTTTAATATGCTTTTATTTGTTTCACTTGTATGTTTGTTTGTTTGTAACTGACACATTGGGCTCGACTTTGAACTACTTTAAGCCATCAGATTTCATTTAAACGTTGTAGACTTATCAAAGGACCGACGACAATAAAATATTTTCATAACTTTATTATCTCATCATGATTATTAATACGCTTTTATTAGTTTCACCTGTTTGTATCGCCAGTATGAGTGATTTTTATTTTAACTTATGAAGAGCAATTTAACTTATGTAGAATGAAAGTACCTAAGACATTCAAGGACGTGGGACAGTGGCGCAAAGGATAACGCGCCTGACTACGGATCAGTAGATTCCCTGTTCGAATCCTGACTGGCTCGACACATTCGCATTTAGCCTTTGTTTTACTCGCAATTAAATTATTGTAAGAACTTTAGTTCCAGTTCTCCGTACCGGAACCTAATTTAAATATTATAGTTTAAAAACACTAAACAACCCGGTTTTAGAGTTAATCAAACTAAAAGTAAAAAATAAATTATAGTTTAATAAAACTAAAAAACACGCTTTTAGAGTTAATCAAACTAAAAAGTAAAAAATAATTGTTAACATAATAAAATGACTGACGAGACAATGAATGTCATTGTTCTAAAAGCGTGTGGTGATTTGTATGACATTTTAAGACTAACTCTACATTTCGGAATGAAACTGGTGAACAATTATAACGATTGATATCGAGCACCCCACGCTTTTAGAACAGTGACATTCATTTTCTCGTCAGTCATTTTATTCTTAATTTAACAATTATTTTTTATTTTTAGTTTGATTAACTCTAAAAGCGTGTTTTTTAATTTTTTTAAACTATAATTTATTTTTTATTACTCTTCAATTTAAACAACTACATTTTGTGCAAATATTTTAACTACATTAAGATGTGGAGGTTTCATTGGTTCTTAAAATCGCATAGAACTCCGCAACAGGTACGCCCTTTGCCCTAGATGGGATTGACTGGAGTATTTCAGGGCTGGTGCGTGGAATATGGGATTGTTTATAGAAAGTCTGTTATTGGCGGGTCGGAAAAGAATGAAATAAGGAACAAATTAGGGCTTTCTTTGCCAACAGACTTTATTCACCTCTGAAGTTCCTTGAGAAGTGAACTACTGTGTCCAAAAAAATCACACCAATTTTAAATTTAAAACTCCCGAGGCTTACTGAATTTCAATTTTTTTTCTTCTTTTTTAGGTTGCTAGCACTGTCCTTCACATCTGTGTAAAATTTGGCGCCAAAATAATCGTTAGTGTTTGAGTTACGCTTGGCTTTGTGAGACGCTAAAAAGTGATTCTGGCGATTTTTGAAATGTCAGAATGAATTGAGCAAAGAACTTGCATTCAATTGTATTTGCGGAAACGTATTAAGGGAAGAAAGCAGAAGGCATTCGGTGAGCATTCCTATATCGGAAAGAAATGTTTAGAACAGTTCAGAGAAGGCAGAGAACACGTTGAAGAGGAAAATCTGATCGACCCTCAACCTCAACCGACGAAGCTCCCTAAAAAGTCTACAAAATTAAAGATTTGGTGCTTGCAAACCGTCGATTTACAATTAGAGACCTTGCTGCTGATGTTGGAATTTCAAAAGGATCGGTCCATTTCATTTTAGGCTCAAACGCTTCACATCTCGATGGGTACCGTAAACACTGAATGTGGCAGTTCACACTGCATTGATTTTCCGGAACTGTTTTGACAAAAATGAAACCCATATCGTTCCACAACCACCGTATTCACACCCTATGATTCTGGTTATTCCCTAAATTCAAAAGACTACTCCGGGGACACCGTTTTGAGTCGATTGACATGAATCAGCGCGCGCTTTGAAGGCCATCCCTGCCGATGACTTTTAGCATGCATTGAGGATTGGAAGAAAACGTTGTCATAATTGCATTGTGGGGATTACTTTGAAGGCGATGAAATAAATTTGGAAGAATAAATAAAGAGTTTTTTTTTTTCAAAAAATAATTGGTCTTACTTTTTGGGCACAGTAGTATGGGATTGTTTATAGAAAATCTGTTATTGGTGGGTATGAAAAGAATGAATCAATGAACAAATTAGGGCTTACTTTGCCAACAGAATTTATTCACCTCTGAAGTTCCTTGAGTAGTGCAGGCTCTTTTCTATCGTTATGAAAAGTCACAGCACCTTCCCTGAATAATGCAATATGCATTGTATTTAAGCAGCTATTGCATTGTAGAAATATTTTTGATTTATTCATAATGTTTTATTAACTAATGCTGAAATGCCTTTTACTTAACCTTCAGACCGTTGCAGTGCGTCCTTTGTTAAAGTTAAAATAATTTTCCTTTTATATGTATCAAAAAGAAAAAAATATTGACTCCAAGAAATCAAGTATTAATCTACCTCCTCATGACTCATACGTTGCGTATCTTTAGTCTTACAGGTAACTTCCTCTGCAACAAATAATATAAAAAAAAATTTTAAAGTCAATTCCTACTTTTTAATTAATGAACTAATATTTGAACAAGATATATAAATATATATAGTAAGAGTTTGAACTAATAGCAGGAATTGAAAATAAAGAAAGGTTTTCATTTCAAGTTGAAATTTTCCTCTTACATCTGGTGTCACCTATCGGTAGATATATGCAACTTAAATCTAAAAAAAACTAAAATTAATTAACTAAATTTAATTAATGAATTAATGTTTGAAAAACTGTATTAACATCCAGTGTCATCCACTACAAGTTTAAAAAATATATTTGAAGTTGAGGGGATGAATCAAAAGTATTTTATGAACGATTGCAAATTTGAACAAGATATATAGGGAGAGTGTGAACTAATAGTAGGAATTCAAAAAAGCACGAATGATTTCCTGTTTGGTTGACCTTTATATATTAATTACATTCTTGCTTTGATAAACGGAAAAATGAAACCGCAATCTGAAAGATTGGGCTTTCATAAAAATGAAAATTTAACTCAAAAAAAAAAAAAAAAAAAAATCCATTCTTCAAAAGTTTTTTTTTTTTTTTTTTGAGGTTATTAGGTTCAGCCCCTTTAAATTTAACATTACTGCTTATATCAAACATTCACCTTTCAAATAGTATTTCGTAACGAAAAAGTAATTTTCAGTATTTTTTTAGAACAGCAATTCATTGGAATCAGTTGAATTGGCAGGAAGGCTAGAACACAATTCCTCCAAATCCATAAGTGAAACTTATGCAGGTGTTCAAATTTATGATCACTTCCCACTTGGGCTCAATTGTTTTTATTAAATATTTAGTGTTTTATTGAAGTCAATTTTATTATCAAGCCTGCATGTGTTGATGAGTCCGGCATTTCTCCGGGTTTAGTTTTATTAAATATTCTTCAAAATATTGAAGTTTGCATAAAAGATGTCCTCGATGTGCTGGATAAAGAGAAAAGAGGATTGAAATTGAATTTATAATGTGATTATGTATTTTTTTAACGAAATTAATTTTGTTTCATGCAAAAACTTCTCAGTTTTAATGTTCTCCTTTTATGTGTGGGAATGTCCTTTTATGTGTCCTTTTTTATCCTTTTTTTTTCCTTTTTATGTGTTCAATGTAAAAAAAAATTATCAATAAAATAAATAATGTGTGGAATTTCGGATACGTATTCTAGCACATATAGTCTCGTATGACACATTGAGCTTATTTATCATAAAGAGTTAAGCTTATTTTGTTGATGGTTGAAATGAATAATTTTGCGAATAAATTTCTTTGGAAAGAAATCGAACGTATCTTTATTTATAAACTTAGTTGTGGTTTTCGAATACTAGGATTTAAGTTGAAATCATAAACAAATGAAATGATAGATATACAGCTGATTAAACATTACACACTTATCAGCAGTCATAATAACATGTTTATTATCATTAAACATTTTATCAGAAGTCCTATAGTTCATCAGTTTTATTCAGAAAACAAGTAATATAAAAAAAAAATTTAATGTCAATTCCTATTGTTTTTTTCACTCTATTGCAGAAAATCCTTTTATAAATAATTTTTATTACTTTTTAAGTCTATCTGGCGCCATCTATTGGTAGTTATAAGTAACTTAAATCTAAAAAGAAATTTTTAATTAATTAATTAAATTTAATTACTTAATCAATATTTTAAGAAGCTGTATTAAGATCAAGTGCATCCACTACAAGTTAAAAAAATGTATTTGAACTTGAGTGGTGGATGAATGAAATTATTTTATAAACGATTGAAAATGTGAACAAGATATATATAGGGGGGAGTGTGAGCTAATAGAAGGAATTGAAAAACATCTCCAGTGGGGTAATTAGGAGTTCACTATGTTCTTTTCAAATCTAGTTGAAGCATTCGTTATATGCACATACGCATTCGCTCGTTTATATATAACCTTGTGTAACTTGCTCACCCTAGTATAGAAACTAAACTATGATTATAACTGATTTTGCTATGATTACTAGGTTCGAACCCATTTCCAACTGCGGATCTGAAACCCAGTATACCTCCCACCAGGGTAAAATGTTTTTTCAAGCGTAAATTGAAGATTGGCAATACGTTTGACAAATGAATAAAACGAACTTGTAGGATTTGTTACATAATTGATTTTTTAACTTTCTTATAACCTGGGTTTCAACTCATTTAATTCAGTACCCAGCCATAGTGTAATTTTCATTTTTTTTTTTTCCCTATAATGAATTAATTTTTTAAACTATATTATTTAATACCACTATATATCAAAAAGTCTATATTCCATTGAATTTACTAATAGCTTTTAAACGAACGAAATTATACATTTTTATGACAAATGAACATATAGTTCGATTCGTAATAGTGCCTATATCCAACTTGATTTTATTTCTGCTAAAGTGCATAAAAAGTAAGACACCATTTTTCCGTCCAGTCACTGTCGTTACGGGAAACGAGTTTCATTGCCAAGCATTAATCTCTAACACTATTTTCCGTCCTGTGGTTGTTAGATGAACGGAATTTCATTGCCAAACATTATTCTCTAACATCGTTTTCCGTCCTGTCGTTAGATGAACGGAATTCCATTGCCAAACATTATTCTCTAACATTGTTTTCCGTCCTGTGATTGTTAGATGAACGGAATTCCATTGCCAAACATTATTCTCTAACGTTGTTTCCCATCCTGTGTTTGAACGGAATTCCATTGCCAAACATTATTCTGTTGAAAGATGAACGGAATTCCATTGCCAAGCATGCCATGTTTTGGGGAAGAAATTCACAACGAGAAATTAACCAACCAAGATGGCATATTTGCAGAGCACTTTTTTTCTACGTTTTTGTAAGAATGAAATTTATGTTGTCAGATTTCAATAGATGGCAGCATGAGTACTCTATAGATCATTGTTTGAATTATATTTTAATGAAGTTTATCCTAATCACCAGTAGATGGGTACTTTATAAATGTACCGGTACCATACATTAAATTTAGAAACTTTAATCTTAAATTTTTTACTAACACTAATTAAGCAGCCATTTAGAATTCCAAACTTATATATTAATTAAGATGAGGAGGTTTTGGGGTATTTCCCCCTGTTGGTACTCCGTAATCGGTACGCCAGTTGCCAGTATAAATGTACCTGCATAAGCATTAAATTAAAATATAATTGTATGTTTCTTTTTTAATTATAAGATTGTCTCGAGATGGAGAATTTTGCCTCTCTATCATAAGTTAAAATGTCTTGTGGCGCCATCTATTAATTAGTGTTGTAAATATTTTAAATGAGGATTATTTACTCAGATTTAATTATAGGTTTTTTTTTTTTCTCATCAGAGTTTGAGTAGGAATGTTTAAGAGATAGTAACCGTGTCTTAATTCATTTGTTTAAATCTTTCAATGAAATGTATACAATTTATTTCATGCAGTGTTAACATGGGCAAACATAATTTTACTGGAGGGAAAAAATACAGAGCGGAAAAAAATTGCTCATTATTACATTAAGTCTAACTTTTCTCAACTACTTATGTTGGTTTCGTATTTTTGCTAAGATTTTTAATTTTTCCTCTTGTTTTTAATTTTGATTTCTTTTTTTTTTTTTTTTTTATTAAATTTCTTTTTTGTTTCATTTTTAATTTTTATATTTGTTGCTTTTAGTAACTTAATTGATATTATTGTTTTTCTTATTAAATTTTCTATATTTTTTTATAACTGGTAAAGGGCAAGACCTCACGTTACGTAATCCCATTTACCAGGTTGGAGGTTTGGTCGCTGTGCGACCAAGGCACTCCTTGTACTTACCCTGATTTGTGGTTTCGCATTATATACAAACACTTTTTTAATTTATTCCAAGCAATTGTTATAGCAATTAATATTATTGCTCATTTTTTACTTCGTTATTCATTAGTTTATTAATGTATCGTAGTCTTTTTACGTCATTCTACTTGACATCTAAAAGTGAGTCATAAATATTAAAAATTATTTTTTCGCTTATTTCCTTTATAATTTATTTAATACTTTTTAGAGATTAATTTCATATTTTATTTCATTATTTATAAGCTATTCAATTTATCTTTGTTTTAAACCAATGTTTCCTTTAACAATTTTTTCAATTCCTACTATTAGTTCACACTCTCCCTATATATATCTTGTTCAAATTTTCAATCGTTCATAAAATACTTTTTATTCATCCATTCAAGTTCAAATACATTTTTTTTAAACTTATAGTGGATGACACTGGATGTTAATACAGTTTTTCAAATATTAATTCGTTAATTAAATTTGACTAATTAATTTTAGTTTTTTTAGATTTAAGTTGCCTGTATCTACCAATAGATGGCGCCAGATCTAAGAGGAAAATTTTACCTTTATATGTAAAGGACTTTTCTACAATATATTGAAAAAAAGTAGAATTGATTTAAAAAATATTTTTTTTATATTACTTGTTTTACATATTAATGTGTATCCTTTAAATTATAAAATTACGTTTTCTATAAATCTGCTGATCATTTATCTAATTCTTTGTCCGAAAATGTATCCATCATTGTATTAATGCTATATTTTTGTGATGATTATAGTAGCGGCTCATACAATAAAAGAAATAAAAACAAAAGCTTTTTACATTCTAGCCTCTTTTAACTAATATGTACAACTGAAGTTTTTAAAGTCTTCCATTTCTAAAATGATAATAATTGATGTTTCTATAACTCACTTTGATTTTTGTCTTTCCTTGTAATGCTTTCAAATATTTACAGAAGTACTCGATCTAAATTACATAATGAATATTTCCACACATGTAATAGTGCAATATCTGGATGAACTCCATAAATTTAAGAAATCAATAAATTAAGATTAAAAATATCCATTCGATTTAAGAAATTTAATAAAATAAATATTTTGATTTGTTGGTTGTAAATATTGTAAATACAGCTTTCAATCAATTATAACTTCTTCATATTATTAATGCTCATTTATATTTATTTAAGCACATTATAAACAAATTTGAAAAAAAAAAAAAAAAAACAACTACATGTTTGTAATACAATCAAATTGCACTTCATATCGATAGCCATTTTAAAAAAATAGTATAAGTACAGAATTTTTAATGTTCAATTATCAGATACTATTAACTTGATGTATTAAAATATATTATAATATCATTTGGCTGCAATGACAAAAAAAAAAACGAATTTTCACGAGTCTATTACTTAAAAGTAATGAAAAACGATCCATTTAAAAGATATATCATTTGGATTATACAATATAAAGATAATGTTTTAGATTTAAAGATTAGGTTCAATGGTGTTAAATATGCTGCAAAACAATCGGTTTTATTTTGAAAATGATCCTAAAACAGGAAGTCAATATTTTGATTCCTTTTAAATTTATTTTCATTGAGGAAAGTTATAACATTTAAACTGGTGTTTTTCTTTTAAAAATCTCTACATTGCTTTATATCCTAGTATGCGGGTCATACAGTATAACAAAGAGGATAAAAATATAAAAAAATAAACACCTCAAATTCTTTTGCTATATGTAAAAATAAAAAAAAAAGGTATTAAATAACAAAATTCCTCGAATAGTTATGTTAAAAACAAAACAGCGAATGTCGGACTGCATAAAGGAAAGTAATCGTTTAGTCACGCCCTGGAAGAATGCGCTCTTTAGACGCAGAGCTCGTGACACCGGAAAAAGGAAAAGTCGAGGAAATTGGCGCATTTAAGCTGTCTTGAATACTGTCCTTTTATTCTTGTCGTGATTGCAGCAATTTTAACACAGAAGAATTACCTTGGAAACGCTGTTTAAATGAGTTTATAGTTGCTTATTTTTAAATAAAGTACGTAGTAGTTATGTGATTATAAATATACGTGTATGGTTACGTAATTTTTGTATAAATATCATGTTAATAAAATAAAGTATAAAAGAAACCCATGAGTTTTCATTCATCAGAAAATGACTCGGGAATCAATCATGCATGATTTTTCATTCATCGGCCCCTTAGTAGCAACAATTATATACAGTGAAACTTTCTCGATATATGAGTCCTTATCTATCATACTACAGTGCCCAAAAAGTAAAACCATTTTTTTTTTTTTTTCAAAAACTCTTTATTTATTCTTCCTAATTTATTACATCGCCTTCAAAGTAATCCCCCTCCGGACACAATAGACTTGTGCCACCGTTTTTCCCAATCCTCAACGCAGGCTAAAAAGGCATAGGTAGGGATGGCTCCAAATCGCGCGCCGATTCAGGTTGAATCTGTTCAATCGACTAAAACGGTGTCCCCTGAGTGGTCTTTTGAGTTTAGCCAGAAGTCGAACGGTGTGAATACGGTGGTTGTGGAACGATATGGGTTTCATTTTTTGGAGGAAGAGTCACGAAGAATCAATGCAGTGTGAGCTCTCGCATTCAGTGTTTTCGATACCAATCGAGATTTGACGCGTTTGTGGCCCAAAATGGAATGGACCGATCCTTTTGAAATTCCAACATCAGCAGCAAGATCTCTAATTGTAAATCGATAGTTCGCAAGCCCCAAATCTTCCATTTTTTGGACGTGAACTTCGTCTGTTGAGTTTGAGGGTCGACCAGAGGGCCGTTCGTCTTCAACGCATTCTCTGCCCTCTTTGAACTATTTATACCACTTGTAAACATTTCTTTCCGATATGGGAATGCTCACCGATTGCCTTCTGCAACATTCTGTACGTTTCTGTAAACAAAATTGAATGTAAGTGCTTTGATCAATTCATTCAGACATTTCAAAAATCGCCGGAATCAGTTTTAGTGTCTCACAAAGGCCAAGCGCAACTCAAACGCTAATGAATACTTTCACGTCAAATGTCACACAGATGTCAAGGACAGTGCCAGTAACCTAAAAAAAAAAAAAATTGAAATTCCATAAGTCCCGAGAATTTTAAATTGAAAATGGGTCTTACTTTTTGGCACAGTAGTATAGTTGCTTTTAAATAAAGCACATAGTTATGAGATTATATAGTTACTTAACTATTACTTGGCATATTACATGTACGTATAGGGTTATGTAATTTTATATAAATATCATGTTAATGAAGTAAAGTATAAAAAAATATGGCTTTTCATTCATCAGTAAAATAACTCGTGACTCAATCATGCACGACTTTTCATTCATCAGCACTTAGCAGCAGCAATTATATGCAGTGAAACTATCTCGATGTATGTGTTCCTAGCTATCGTACCAATCTGGATGAAATTTTGGTATTATGTGGTACGAGCTCAAGTTTGATATGAAAAAAAAAAAACCTCTTAAATTCTTACAGTTACTGTTACAGTGACACGATTTCGAACCTTTCAAATGGCAGCACCTACTTTTTTTTTTTTCATTGGAATATGATCTGCATAGTGAAAAAAAAAATCTATAAAGTTGATATGGTACTTGTAGGACAAAAATCGTCGGCGCTAGGCAGACTAAAAAGAAAAGTAGTTGACTTTATCACCGCTCCGCCCTTGGGCACACGGTACTTCAGACTGGGGTTGCGACAGCAATCCCGAACTGTACGTCCTTATAAAAATAAATAATTCCTAACCGGAAAAACTCTTCCGAAACAATTGTGGCAAATTTTGAAATTTAATTAGAAAAAGCAATTGACGGAAACTTTCCATGTCAAAACAAGGCCGAAAAATATGTTAGAAGACTGACTGGTGACCACACCTTTTTTTTTTTTTTTTTTTTATATATATATACAAAAACAAAATACAAAATAGAGGATCTTCCTCTAAAAAGAAAAAACTTGTGAAAACTTCACAAGAAAAGATAAGAAAAACAAACAAACAATTAGTTATTTGTTTAAACAATACTTTTTTTTTTAGGTGTTATCTAAATTTTGTTGCAGTCTCTTCTGCAAAATTCCTCTAACAGTTGTTCTCACTTTATTAAAATTTAAAAGTTGTCTAATTGAAAGCTGAAGGTAATTAGGAGGAAAATTTTCTCGATCCTTAGACTAAAAAGAAAAGTGAAAACAAACAATAAAGACAGAGAAGCAACTAAAAACAAAACATTTTAATGTGTTTCACAAATTTTCCAAGTGACCTCTTTCACAATGACTTTTTGCAAATAGCACATGGTGGACAACACGCATCTACTACGTATATTGGTAAGAGAAATCTGTTAAGCCTGACGTCTGGTAGCATCTTTAAAATCAAATGCTGCTTAAACAGAACATATCAAATGCGGATTGTATCCATACACTTTAGTTTTCAGGTATCTGACGTCGTGTGGATGCAAGATGGTGCTTTCCACCTTTATGAGGTCTTCTTCTGTCAAACCCTTCTTAACAAAAAATTTGGTGACAAATTATCTCCCGCCATTTCACATTTCCGTGGCCACCAATGTAAATCTTACCTTACTGCAATGCAGCCCGATCTTACTCCAATGGATTTCTGGCTGTGGAGTACCTAAAATCTAAAGTGTCATCGTGTGTGAAGGAGGTCGCGTGGAAAACTTGTAAAACACATTAAAGTGTTTTTCTTTATGATACTTCTCAGTAATTATTGGTGGTCACTGTAACAGAAAATGGTAAGAATTTAATTGTGTAAGAGTTACGTGTGTCACTGTAACTGTTAAGAGTTTTAACTGTTGCTTTTCGTATGATTCTTGATAGAATACTTCAAAATACTTTAAACCAAAGTTTCATTCAATTTCTATCAATGGTATGATAACTAGGGACTCATATATCGAGGAAGTGTTTTTATAATCATCCTGAATATATGTATACATATATAGAGAAAGAGACAGATAGATTGCCTACATATTTTTCATTTTTTGTTAAGAGATTTTCCCTCGACATTTTTTCCGCCATGCTTCTGAGAAATACTGCGTCACTCAATCAAGTTCCAAGTAGCTCATCCATCTTCTCAAACTGCTTATTACTCTGTATTCCAGCAGCGGGTAAGAAATTCCCACATTCTGAAATATCGCACACAGATTATTAGTCACAGTTTTTCATCCAATCACTCTCTTAACGTTGTCACGTGGTCACGTTGTGTCACGGTTGTTAATTGGTCACGTAGTTGTGTCGTAATTTTTCTGTAAAACCAGCTGCTCGACTGAATTGCTGTCAGGGCCTATTTCAGCTTTAAGTTCGTATCCGAAGAAAGCGCCATCTATAGTGGGATAAGAGGGTAGAGAGGCGTGTGAAATGGAAACGGAAGTAGTGTTAACGAGGAGAGTGTTCTAATGAAAAAGAAACAAAAATTCTTCAATGAATTTATTTTGGCCGTAGGTTTTTTTTAATGTTTTTTTTTTTTTTAATAACGGCTCAATTTGCAGATGTAATCATGGGAACTTGACCGAGGGGTAAGAATCATTTAAGAATAGGCGGAATGGTAGATATAGTTGTTGGTGGAATTTTTGAAGATGTTAAATTTTCTTTCTACCCAAAAAGTAGAGATCAATTTTTTTTTCAAAAACTCTTTATTTATTCTTCCAAATTTACATCATCGCCTTCAATAGTAATGGCCTCCCGACACAACGCACTTATGCCAACTTTTTTTCCAATCCTCAATGCATGCTAAAAGTCATCGGCGCCGATTCACGTTGAATCTCTTCAATCAACTCAAAGCGGTGTCCCCGGAGGGTCTTTTGAGTTTAGGGAATAGCCAGAAGTCGCACGGTGTGAATACGGGGGTTGTGGAACGATATGGGTTTCATTTTTGGTGAAAAAGTCACGAAGAATCAATGCAGTGTGAGTTGGCGCATTCAGTGTTTTCGGTACCAATAGAGATTTGACGCGTTTGAGGCCCAAAATGGAATGGACCGATACTTTTGAAATTCCAACATCAACAGCAAGGTCTCTAACTGTGAATCGACGGGTTTGCAACCACCAAATCTTTAATGTTTTGGACGTGAGATTCGTCGGTTGAGGTGGATGGTCGACCAGAGTGCTCTTCGTCATCAACGCGTTCTCTACCTTCTTTGAACTGTTTTTACCACTTCTAAACATTTCTTTCTGATATACACTCAAGAGCCAAAACATTATGACCACCTGTCAATAACGAGTTTGCCCACGTTTGGCGCGTAACATAGCTTCAACCCGCCTTGGCATGGATTAATACTACCACTTAATACCAGTTAAATACCACTTCCACTTGATCACGAGCCTTCCACGTCATCCAGGCGAGTTCATTGCAAAATGTAGGGGTGGTCATAATGTTTTGGCTCTTGAGTGTAGGAATGCTCCCCGAATACCTTCTGCAACATTCTATACATTATCGCAAAAATTGAATGCAAGTTCTTTGTTCAATTAATTCAGACATTTCGCAGGAATCAGCTGTAGCGTCTCACAAAGCCAAGCGTAACTCAAACTCTAACGAATGTTTTGACAACAAATGTCACAAGGATGTCGGCTACCAAAAAAAGAAAAAAAAATTGAAATTCCATAAGGCCCGGGAATTTTAAATTGAAAATTGTTCTTACTTTTTGGACACAGTAGTATGATGGGCAATTTTCTTTCTGTATTTGGAATTCTTAAAGAAACATTTCGTCTATAAGTAAAAGAATTCTGACATTTTCCAAGAAATTGACGTTTGCTGAACTTTTCGAATATTTTAGTGCGTATTATTTAAATTACATGATATCTGCGAAGACCTATTGAAATCAATAATAAGTGAAAACAATTATTTCAATCATTAATATATCAAATTCAATTATTTAACTAATAAAATAATGGAATTTGATTTGAAATTAAAACAGCTGTTACATTTAATAACTAAAATGATTTATATTTTAATATAGGAATCGAACTTCACTTCGTTTACCTCGAAAAAAATTTATAATATTTGTACTAAAATCAAATGTTAAAAAAAAATCGTTACTCTGCAAAATAAAAAAAATAAAAATGTGGGTTCTTTCAAGAATTAGTTTCACATTTTTTTTTTCTATTTATTTTTAATTAGTATTGTCAATTAAAACTGAAGATTTATCTATATCAAGATTTACGATAAAGCAAATTCATAAGCATTTAAATAGCCGTGAAAACAAATTATTTAATTTCATTTTAAAAATGTTTACGGAATTCATGGGTTTTGAAAGATCCTCTTCATTCTCTATGAATTCTTGAAATTATTGTTTTCATTTTTATAGTCCAATGTCTTTATAAATAATTTTCTATTCATTCTTTTTGAATTCTTGAAATTAATGTTTTCGCATTTATATTCCAATGTCTTTATAAATAATTTTCTATTCGTTCTTTTGAATTCTTGAAATTGTTGTTTTCGCATTTATATTCCAATGTCTTTTTATAAATAATTTTCTATTCCTCGTTCTTTTTCGTTCTTTTTTGAATTAATGTCTTTCTTAAAAATTATTGTTTTTTCGCTTGAAATTTATATTCCAATGTCTTTCTAAATAATTTTCTATTCATTCTTTTTTTGAATTCTGGAAAATGTTGTTTTCGCGTTTCTATTCCAATGTCTTTGAGAAATTTATTTAGAGGATGTCAGTTTTAATTGAAATTAATAAGTGGAATTGACATCACAATTCTATAAATTTTTTATTATTTCCATTCAATTTATAATGCATAGTTAATAAACACAAATATTTTTGGCTTATCGTATTCACACTTTTGAGAATTTTTTTCATATTTTTATTTAATGCCCTTTTATGTTCCATTTCTTTGAATACGAATATATATAGTTTTTATTTGCATTTGAATGTCATAATATTCTATAGAATATCCTAATATCATAATATTACGTCATATGTTTTTTTCAGTTTGATTTATTTTAATTAATATTGCAGGAGAAATTACGACGATATTATATAATGAGTGGTAAATTTTCTCTTTTTGTTTTTACACATTTTTACTAAAATTATAATATCATTTACCAAAATGGGTCTCGTCAAATGGGTTGTGTATGTGCTATTCCCTCAAATTAACATCAATAAACGTTTATTACCTAACAATAATAAACGTTTAAATAAACAATTAACAATAAACGGTTTTAATAAACAAATGTTTAATTACATCAATAAATATTTATACTTATTATTTGAGGATGTTTATTACATAAAATTCCTCAAATTAACTTCAATAACATTTTTTATAATTATTCTTACATGACGTACTGAATCAAACAAAAAGAAGAAACAAAAAGAAGGGAAACAAAAGAAGGGAGCACAACTTAAGGTGTGAAGTGAGCAGATTTGCAGGAAGTAGGAAATAAAGGAATAAAAAATAAAGGAATGAATGAATGAATGAAATAAAAGAATGGATGAATGGTGTAAACTTTGATTGAAACAGTAAGGTTAATGAACATGAATGGCATGGTTAATGAAGTAGTCTACTTAAAGTTTTTGTTTCAAATAACTTTTAAACAAGTTTATATTACATAGTTAATAAATACAAATATTTTTGGCTTTTGTTTACAAACTTTTTTTTTTTCATATTTGGATTTAATGTCTTTTATGTTCTGTTTCTTTTAATATATAACTAATATATATATATATGTTATTACATTTGAATGTCTTATTGTCATGTTTTATGACTTTTTCAGTGAGATTTATTTGAATTACATGGATGGATTTGAATTTGAAACATGGATTTTTTTGTTTCAATCTGATAAAGATGTAGTTGATAGTGATGTTATAATGCGTCTTTTGTGGCATAATTTTCACTTCGAACCCACCCCATCTAAATCTTTGCCTACGGATAAATTTTGTAATTATTGGTTATTACGGTTCAAGACAACTGTTATTTTAAAATAAAAATAACAAAAAGATTGTGACTATTTTTGAGCCAAATTATTATTTATGCACATTATTTTATAAGCCCGCTTTTTAAAATTTGATAAACATTTTTTTTTTTTTTTTTTTTTTTTTTCCCAAAAAAAATCACCTTTCCGGTTTTTATGGTCCCCAAAAACACGCTGAGTAACATTTACAAATTTTATGAAGCTTAGAACCAGAACCATATATATCATCAGTGTTGAAACGACTTTTAGACTTGAGGGTCTTTTTTTTTTTTTATTGTTCTTTTCATTCATCTTGAAAGTTTTAGCAGCATCTTTCACGAAATGCCATTTACAGCAGAGAAGTTTGATTGAAGTTCAAAAAGCAATGCTTTATTAACACACGAAATTTCATTTTATCCATTTTTCCAAACTAACAAAAGTTGCTTCACTAAAATGCTACAACTCACATACTAATAGTGCAACAGCTGTCAAATTTATACACGTGCCTTTTGAAGGTTAGGGCTAACTAAAATTCATATGGATTTAATACTAGTAGCGCCATCTATGATTTTCCAACTCTAAGTCGCTGCCCAACTGGCCATCAGGCTGCTAATAGTCATTCAGGATATTCAGTTTATTGAATTCAGGAAATTATAAAATAAATCTTCTAGTTTTTTAACGATAAATGTTTTTATCCAATATTTCATGTTCTGTATAATTAATCAACCACATAAAAAAATTAAAATCTGATGTATTAACCATAAATTACTGATTCAAAAATGATTTTGGAAGTATTTTAATGTATTATATATGTAACATTATTTCAAATGACTGAGTGTTGTTTTATGTTTTTTTATTATCGAATATTATGGGACACATTTGTTATAGTAAGATCCGAATGATGCATTTTAATTCATTTTTGCATTAATTAACGCTTTAAGTGTTAAGCTGTAAGAATTTTCATGAACGACACAGTTTGCTTCAACAAGTATATGCTTTATTTACAAATATTTCATCGAACAATTCAGATGCAATTATACGAGAGAGATAAACTGGACTCATCAGATTCAACAACGAAAATGGCAAATGGATTTTTTCAAAACAGTCACTGGAACACAGATTCAATTTAAATTCTTTTTTTAAAAGAATTTTGTGATATTTTTATACCCTCCTAACGCTGTAATTCCATTTCAATTGATAAAATTAATAACAGATCTTACAAAGTGCAATTTTGAGGACATTAGTAAAATAATTAGTTTCAG
>BPLR01005041.1:0-80770 GCA_021605095.1 Caerostris extrusa
CATTACGTCATATAACCGTAGATTTATTTTAAAGTTAAATACAATTTGGAAATTTAATTTTCTATAGTTACCTTTTTTAAATTTTCCAATGGCAATTTCTGATTAATTTGATTTTAAATGCCCTAATTATCAAAAATCAATAATATAATATTAATATACACATATTAATGCTAAGATGAAGAGAGGTACAAAAAAAGAACACACAATATACTCCAGGAAAAGTCCCATGGTGGAATGGATGTTTGTAAATGATTCGGAATTCACGCTAAACTTTAGTCACGTTCTAATAAGCTCAAAGCTTGGAAAAATGACCGAAAAGTGACAAACCAAACCAAATCTATAAGGTTTATAAAGGACGGAGGAATCTGGGGTTTCTTATATTCAGTGGATCCCACTCTTCTTTTTTAAAATAAACAAAAATTGTTATAGATTTTTAATAAAGATACCCGAAATATTAAACTAAATGATTCCTTGACATACATTAAATTCAATTTACGATGGTGACGCAACAGCACTTAATCATAAATCGATATTTACCAATATAGAACATATAAACTCTCATTTTATATGTAAAATAGTATTCAGTAAAATATAATCCCCCTCAAATTCGTGTCGTACGAATTTGATATTCGTATCACTTGCACATTTGTCTTTAAGGAATTGGCTTTCCTGCAGCCAGTAATTTCAACGCATTTTTTTCACTGTCTAGCCAATCTAAATTGAATTTCTGCGCGATGTTCAATATAATTTCATTTCCAAGGCTCCCAAACCTCAATATATTTTATTAGCTCCCGGGTTGAGTTTATTTGCTTTTTTTTGCCCTTGTGCATTGAATGTCGTGTTCCGGTTTTGAGAAAACTCGACACAATACCCGAGATGTCTTCTTTAGCTCCAGGCACCGGCAGAGAAGTCAGGGCAGATTTAAAATTCCTCACATAAAAAGAGATTGCAGACGGGCGTTCAATCTAGTACATCGTTAGGAGTAGTTTTAAACTAAATAACATTTTACTGACAGAATGTTACTGGAAAAAATCAGCGTTAAAATAGTTTGTATGTAATGGAACCTAGCTAAAGAAATTAAATCGTAAATGAATCGTTTTTAACCGTTTCTTTTGAACAATGTTAACGTGTATTGGATTTTTGGTGCAATTATGTGTTTAAAAAATGGATTTTCATAAAATAGTAAAAATAGAATAACCTTTTTTAATACCATACAGCTGGCAAATATTTAGATAGTTATCTTTCATTCCATAAGCAAGGCCTGGGCCGACGTTATTCATTTAGCTCTTCCCAGGGGGGCCCGAGTAGCTTGAAGATAAGCTACAGACGCGGAGTAACAATACCTCCGCAACGCTCTATGATACTATTAGACCGGGACATACAGTTTAAAAAGTGGATTACGAACCACTACAAACATCCATGGAACCGTCGGCACTCAAATCCGAAATCTATGGTACCGAGGGCCAGATCACTCTATAATAAATTCAATGATTTAATAATTAATGCATTCATTAATGATCTATAAATTATGTTATACATTTATACACTTTATACTTTTTGAAATAGACATAAAATTATTGTTATAGATTTTAATACAGATATGCGAAATATTAAACCAAAGAATTCCCTTGACTTACATTAAATTCAATTTGGGATTGTGACGTAACAACAGTTAATCAGAAATCTATATTTACCAATATTGAACACATTAGTTCTTATTTTATATGTAAATTACCGTTCAGTAAAATAAGCCCCCTCAATTTCGTTTTCCTACGAATTTGATATCAACCAATCACTTGCACATTTGTCTTTAAGGAATTGGCTTTCCTGCAGCCAGTAATTTCAATACATTTTTTTCCACTGTCTAGCCAATCTAAATTGAATTTCTGCGCGATGTTCAATATAATTTCGTTTCAAGAGTCTCAAACCTCAATATATTTTATTGGCGCTCCCGAGTTGTTATTTGCTTTTATTTTTTTTTTGCCCTTGTGCATTGAATGTCGTGTTCCGGTTTTGAAAACTCGACACAGGACCCGAGAAGTCGTCTTCCTCTTTAGCTCCAGGCACTGGCAGAAGTCAGGACGGATTTAAATTCCTCTCTGAAAATAGATTGCAGACGGGCGTTCAATTTAGAACTTCGTTAGGAGTAGTTTTAAACTGTATAACATTTTACTGACATATGTTACTGGGATAAGTATTATTAAAATAGTTTCATGTAATACAATCTAGCTAAAGATAATAAATCGTATGTGTTTTTCTTGAACAATGTTAATGTTTAATTGGTTTTTTGATAAATTTACCAAGTGTTTAAAAATATAGTAAAACAATAGAACTAAATAAAAGAAATGCAAAGAACAGACCAATGTTAAATTAAAACAATCTGTTGGTAAAAGTATTCAAATATAATATCCCTTTTCAGAATAACACTTGATTCAGAAATAACCTCCCTTTATGGAAGTAATATAGGAAATAAAAAGTAAGCTTATAAATAAAAACAAACTTAGGATAGAACAACAATAATTCATTCATACAAAGCTAAAGCAGCTATTTATTTTTTACTTGAATTCTTTTTATTTGTAATTATGTAATACAGTAAATAAACTCTTGTTCTACATTGATGGAATTGTAAATGCAAGAAAAAAAAAAATACATCGCTGTTTAAATGATTAAAACCAAAATATTTTGTCGAAATAAAAATATTTTATGGTATATATGTGGCCATAAGGAAATGTGGGAAACATGTGATACAAAGAAATATGTTAAATATATAATTAAATATATATTAAATATATATTTATCAATATACGTGATGCAATTAAATACATACATGTGCACTCAAACATACATATATGAATATACAAATTCCTGCACAAACATGTATGCTTACATGTATGTAATGCAAACATGTGCACACAAACATACATGAATCACTCAAGTAACAATGCAGGCATGAATCTGTGCTTGAATGTATCATTCAAATGAGCTTATGAACATAATTGTTCTTGAGTGACAAGCTGGTGGGTAATAAATGCACATTTCTGTAAATTTATAAATGAGCAGATTTTTCATCACTTGCCATTTTTTCAGAGGAAACAGCAAATTCAGCTTTATTTGATGTACCACAGGAACTTGCAACATTGCACCCACATTTTGCCGCCCTATTTATGACAAAAACTTCATAATATGCAGCTGAGAAATTCGCATATACTTCCTATCTCTTTAAACCTAAGGAAAGCTCACGGATTACCTACAGATTTATCATATCTTCGCTGGAATAGACACAAATTAGTTTAATAAAAAAAGTTTAAAAAAATGAAAGTGGACTAAATCTTTAATCGAAATATAATTATAAAATAAATTATATTGATGTACAATTGTTTTAAAGAATCCAATACATAATCTTCATCAGTATTAAACAAATAATTAAATCTGTTCACGAAATGTCATCTCCAATGTTTGCTTACAAGTAGGAATTATGAAAAAAATTTTTTAACTTTTAATTGTTTAATTTCTAATTAACTTTCGTTTATTTAGTAAAGGAAATTTCCAATTTAGATTTAAGAATTAAATTACAAATGTAATCTTAATTATTCATATACGCATAAACATATTTAAATTCGTATAGAGTATATTTCTTCTCACACACAAAAAAACGTTTACATTCCTTTATAATTTCGTTATTTCACAAGGAAGTCATATCAAGGATCCACAAACAAATCAAAAATATGAATATAATTAAAATTGAAGTCTTCAATTTTATTTTCCTTATTTTGATTCATAATTTACACGTTTTCTGCTGCAATATGGAGAGTAACAATTAAATTTTCATGTTTTAATTCATTATCAAATACGCTATAAAATCTTTAAAAATTTTTTGTGTCTCTATGAATAAATATTTCATTTAAAATAAGACGTGTTTTTGATTAAGTAAACATATTGATACATGCACTACCTCATTAAAATTCAAGTGATTTTATAAGTCCAATGTGAAGAAATGTGCCAGAATATGTTTCGTTAACAATTGTCTAACCATATATATATATATAACTGCAGAGAGAGTTAATAATTCCTTCGTTATTCGAATGCGTGGAAAATAATTTCATGCATGATTAACAAAGGGGCTTTAATATTATGTGGGATTAATTTTATTAGATAGAGCTAACTATAAGTACACTACAGATAGTATATATAATACTTAAATATTATATATATACTACACCCAAGGTATGAATAATAAAACCTCGGATGTTTTCTGGATTCCTGGACGACTTGTTACTATTTTCATATATACTATATGTATATAAACTTGTTATGCAGTTTGCTTTTCAGGGTCGTCAGTCAATCATCAAGTTATATAATGGAAATACATATTTGGAAATGCATCCTAACTTCGCGAGCCGCTTATAAAATTATATATTCCACACATTATTTTTAGACCCACTATAGACATTTTTTTATTCATATTAAAAAATGTTATGTTAGATGTTCCAAGAGGCGAAAAGCATCATGAGTCGCAGAATACAATTTAACTGTTCTGAGAAGTCAGAAATAAAACAGCCAATATCTGCCCTATAATCGCAAGAATATTATTTTTAAAATCAAAGTCAATTTTTTCTCATCATTTCGACAGTTAATTTTTTGAATATATGGATGCACACATAATGTATTTTTAATACATTGGTTTTTACTACTTTGACGAGCCGGAAAATGTTCAAGGCATTACGCGGGTTGGCCACCCCTGATTTATAGTATTCCATAATGTAGATAATTTTTTTATGAGTGTGTGATATCACAGCGAAGTGACAATGCATTTCTACAGTCCAAAATGTCACTGCTTCGTCTATAGGTGTAACTCTACTCTAGATAAACGAATGAAATTTTTGCAATAAAAACATTTTAAATTAATTGCAATTCTTCTTCCGTCATGAGTTTTATAACATCATCATCATTTTTTTATGTCCTATTTATTCAGTCTATCAGATGAGATGAATGATAATCATTGGCATAGATCATACTTTTTTTGCAGTAAAAAAGTATTAAAAGAGTTAAATTTGAGTTTCTAAAGAAATAGAAAAAAAATAATTTTAACTAACCTAATGTTAGTATTATCTATCACTTTCTTACTACTACAAAAAAAGGTAATCATTATAATTCCAAAGTCTTAGCGGAAAAAAAACAAAAGAAAAAAAAATGAGTGGAAAAATACTTTTTGAAACAGAAACCAAGTCTACCGGAAAATCTGGAAAAGAGCCTCTGTCAATAACACTTTTTTTTTTTTTTTTTTTTTTTTGGCTTAAGGATAAAGAATTCAATCTTTTATATTCCTTGCCAACCGCTCTTTTTCTATTAAGCCCAGTGCAGTAATTTTTAATCTTTATACCCCGCTCTCAGAGAGTACGCTATAATTTTATAGAGCACCGGGAGGAAAGAATTCATTTTTAATTGAATCAATGGAGCGTTTTAAATTGCAAACTCGACTCCTGACATGGTGTCAGCCTGAAGCTCTTTTTCAAATTTTTATCTGTGAAATTGGAGTCCATTCTAATTATTGCACTCTTCCAAAAGAATGCGAAAAAAAGAAGATCCTGGATTGGCTCGTTTAATTTAATTTGCAGGAAATGAAACTATTGATATGCAATTTCAAGAATGAAAGAAATGTTCTCTTGATTGATCACTGCGACCGAAGGATACAATTCGCCATTTTAATTTAAATACAAATAGTCTTTTGCCGTGTTAAAATATTTATTAGGTTATCATTTTAAGAATGTAGCTATTTTAATCATAATGTGTGAAGAGTCTATAATGAATGGAATAGTAACAACGGTTCACATCTAGTATGTATTGATTTAAAATAAAGAACTCCTTAGAATATTCGCTACTGTTTCGAGTTCAAAATTGTTTGAAAACTATTTGGTGCAAACCAGTTAAGAGTTGTTAAGCAAATTTATATAGAGATACGTTTAAGTGATTTTGAAAAAGCAGATAATTAGAAATATCTATAAACAGTCAGTTGAAAACAAAGATAATTCAAATATTTCAATGTGACGTTGTCTAATTAATGCCAATTGAGATATTCATTGTATTTAAAACGGATATTAGCCAACTTAGATTTCGCTGTGTTTCAGTGTTTGTAGTACACTTCGTATGGTAACAGTGGTGATAAGTTACAGGGTGATTACAATTAAAGTTAATCAGTAGTACTGGGTGATTTTATGTAGTATGGGGTGCATTTTATGTCAGTGCACCCTAAGAAAAGTTGAAATTTATTGTACAAAGCTCAGATTATGATTGAAGAAAGCAACTATTTATAGCATTCCATAATGTAGATTTGTTGACGAGTGTGTGATATCACAGCGAAATGACAATGTATTTCTACAGCCCACTGCTTTGTGTATAAAAGATGTAAACTTTCTATTCTATATAAACGAATGCAATTTTTTTCAATAAAAGTGTTTTAAATTTATTGCAATTCTTCTGTGTGTGACTAATCCTCAGTGTCCTGCAGTGGAGGACGGACATCCCACGAGTAATCTACTCACGTAGGGAGGGAAAAGGGCAGTTTCTGTTGTGATAGAGCACCTGTAGGTAGAAGTCTGACTTGCTCCGTGACGCTCTACAATTATATGAAACCGGTACCTTCAGTTTAAAGTGGATTCCGAAGAACTACAGGCATCCATGCCATCGCCTGGACTCCAACACTGTGACACCGAGAGCTAGACACCCAGCAATTCCGACCCAAACTCAGGTTGGTTTGATTTTGTTTGTCGCTCTACGGTCATCTTGTGCACACGAGGGGTGAGCAGACCGTAATGGATTCCGAACCACTAACAAACATATATGCCACAGCCAGGATTTGAAACTGAAGCCTGTGGTACCAGAGGTCAAAAGCAGTCACTTGTCCACCAGGCAGACAAATTCAAGCAATCCTTCTTCCATCATGAGTTTGATACTGACTTGAGAGACCAAGACATCATTATCGTTTTTTATGATTTCTTCGTTATCAGATGAGATGAATGATAACCATTGCCATACACCATATTGTTTTCGCAATAAAAAAAAAATTTTTAACTAAATTTGAGTTTCTCGAGAAGTAGAAGAAAAATAATTTAAACTAACCTAATGTTAGATAATACTAACACTTTCTTGTTATTGAAAAAGAAAATGTAATCATTATAATTGCAAAGTTTTACGGGAAAAACAAAAGAAAAAAAATAAGTGGAAAAATTCTTTTGAAACAGAAACCAAGTCTACCGGAAAATCTGGAAAAGAGCCTTTGTCAATAACACCTTTTTTTCTGGCTTAAGGATAAAGAATTCAATCTTTTATATTCCTTGCCAACCGCTCTTTTCTATTAAGCCCAGTGCAGTAATTTTTAATATTTATACCCGCTCTCAGAGTACACGCTATAATTTTATAGAGCACCAGGGAAGGAAAGAGTTCATTTTTAATTGAATCGACGGAGCGTTTTAAATTGCAAAGTCGACTCCTGACACCATGTCAGCCTGAAGCTCTTTTCAAACACTTTTATCTGTGAAATTGGAGTCCATTCTAATTATTGCACTCTTCCAAAAGAATGTGAAAAAAAAAAAAAGGTTCCTGGATTGGCTCGTTTAATTTAATTTCCAGGAAATGAAACTATTGATATGCAATTTCCAAGAATGTGAAAGAAATGTTCTCTTGATTGGATCCCTGCGACCGAAGGATACAATTCGCCATTTTAATTTAAATACAAATAGTCATTTACCATGTTAAAATATTTATTAGGTTATCAGTTTAAGAATGTAGCTATTTTAATCATTAATGTGTGAAGAGAATATAATGATTGGAATAGAAACTACGGTTCACATCTAGTATGTATTGATTTAAAAAAAAGAACTCCTTAGAATATTCGCTATTGCTTCGTGTTCAAAATTGTTTTAAAACTATTTGGTGAACATCAGTTAAGAATTGTTAAGCAAATTAATATAGAGGTAGATACGTTTAAGTGATTTTGAATAAAGCAGATAATTAGAAATATCTATAAATAGACTGTTGAAACAAAGGTAATTCAAATACTTCATTGTATTTGTATTAATTGTCTAATTAATGCTAATTGAGAAATTCATTGCATTTAAAATGAATATTAGCCAATCTAGATTTCGCTGTGTTTCAGAGTAGTTACACTTTGTATGGTAGCATTTGTGACAAGTCGTATTTAAGTAGTACTCTTAATGTTATATATTTCTTTACAATGTGCGTTTAGTGTCATCATTATTATATTATCTATGTTCACATGTAATAGTAAACACAATAATAATAACTCATTACGTTTAAATCTTTCATTCCGAATAATGTTTATAGCAAATCTAAATGTATTACAGAGATATATAACTTTATATGCGGCCCGAGGAGTTATGATGCATTCCAAAGAGACTCGTAAGATCATTTGGGTTGGCCACCTCTGCGCTAGACACTCGGTCCAAACTCAGTCTCAGTCTTGAATTTGAGACCGACTTGAGAAACCAAGACATCATCTTCGTTTTTATGTCTTATTTATTCAGTCTATCAGATGATATGAATCATAACCATTGGCATAGATCATACTGTATTTCGTAATAAAAAAAATTTATAAACTAAATTTGAGTTTCTGGAGAAGTAGAAGAAAAATAATTTACACTAACCTAATGTTAGTATTATCTAACACTTTCTTACTACTACAAAAAAGGTAATCATTATAATTTCAAAGTCTTAGCGAAAAAAAAAAAAAAAAAAAAATGAGTGGAAAACACTTTTTGAAACAAAAACCAAGTCTACCGGAAAATCTGGAAAAAGAGCCTCTGTCAATAACACCCCTTTTTTTTTCTGGCTTACGGATAAAGAATCCAATCTTTTATCTTCCTTGCCAACCGCTCCTTTTCTATTAAGCCCAGTGCAGTAATTTTTAATCTTTATACCCCGCTCTCAGAGAGTAAGCTATAATTTTATACAGCACCGGGGAGGAAAGAGTTCATTTTTAATTGAATCAACGGAGCGTTTTAAATTGCAAACTCGACTCCTGACACGGTGTCAGCCTGAAGCTCTTTTCAAACTTTTATCTGTGAAATTGGAGTCCATTCTAATTATTGCACTCTTCCAAAAGAATGCGAAAAAAAAGAAGATCCTGGATTGGCTCGTTTAATTTAATTTGCAGGAAATGAAACTATTGATATGCAATTTCAAGAATGTGAAAGAAATGTTCTGCTAATTGGATCCCTGCGACCGTGGGATACAATTCGCCAGTTTAATTTAAATACAAATAGTCTTTTGCCGTGTTAAAGTATTTATTAGGTTATTAGTTTATAAGAATGTAGCCATTTTAATCATTAATGTGTGAAGAGAATATAATGATTGGAATAGTAACAACGGTTCACATCAAGTATGTATTGATTAAAAAAAAAAAAGAACTCTTTCGAATATTCGCTGCTGTCTTGTGTTCAAAATTGTTTCAAAATTATTTGGTGAACATCAGTTAGAATTGTTAAGTAAATTAATATAGAGGTAGATAGGTTTAAATGATTTTGAATAAAGCAGATAATTAGAAATATCTATAAATAGTCCGTTGAAACAAAGGTAATTCAAATATTTCATTGTGAAGTTGTCTAATTAATGCTAATTAAGAAATTCATTGCATTTAAAACGGATATTAACCAATCTAGATTTTGCTGTGTTTCAGAGTTTGCAGTAACACTTTGTATGGTAGCAGTCGTGATAAGTTGTATTTAAGTAGTATTAGAAAATCGTAGAAACAGATCATTTTCAGGAGTCTTGCATATTAATAGAAATGAAGTATTTGTATTTTGAATGCATTAAAATAATTACAATTAATGTCAAATTAATATTTGATACTAATTAGTACTTATGACAATTAATATTTTACATTAATGAGTGCTTTCAACTGAAGAGTTTCTTAAGATATTCATTTAAGCATGGAATATATTACATTCAAGTCTTGCTTTGCATTTCTTATTTCTCGTTTTCATTTTGCTTCGTACTGTACAAAAACCCAATTGTCGTTCTAAACAGGGAATCTTGAAATTCCCTCTCAACATTTTTACATTCAGTAGCATATTATACAAGTAATTGTTCAGCTGGAAAATTGTTAATTGACAGTTTTTTAGAAAAGATAATAGCCAATGAATCCTCCAAAACCATTATCTCCTCTCCCCGAAAAATAATTGAATTGTCTGTCCTCATTATTTCACTTCAAACAGAAACATATTTGCTATTTTATATCCCATAGAGTGAAAGTTGTCGTACTATCTTATGTACCATGGTATACTGTATTTTCCATATCAATACACCACACAAAGCCATTAAATGGAATCCTTTATAAAATAAATCTGTATGAAACATATAATTTGAAGATGTTCCCAATTGTACATCGTAGAAGGAAATCATTTAATCATATATCTTTTTAATAATATAAAAATTATTTTTATTAAATTCCAATAAGAACATATTTCTATAACAACTCTTTTAGAGGCAATTTCAGATCATATTTCGACACATAAAGTAGTAAAAATTTAAATTGAATGTTCAATTTTTTAAATTTTCCTTTTTTTTTTTTAAATATTTTCTTTGCTATTGTTCTAATTACATATTAATCATATTACGTTCCAATTCAATACAGGTACAACACATTTAAGAATAAAATATCACAAAAAAAAATAAATAAAGGAAAGTTTAAGTGTATTCTATATCTTTAGAGTATTACCAGTTATGATCAAAAGGCTGCAAAATTTTTTAATTAGATTATATCAAGTTTAATTTATATAAATGTTCAATCTAGCACAATATTTAATTTTAGTTAAATCATGCAATAAATCTTTAAAAGTAATTTTAAAAATATGAGAATTAGAATGCAGAATGAAAGGAAATATTTGTGATAAATGGACCAATTACACTTATCCAATTTTTTGTATTACCAAAACTTGATTGAATAATGAGATCTCATTTTTTTACCGAAGTTTTCAAAATAATCTGTACTTAACAAGGTTTAAAAAATATTAACATCGACATTAGTCTACGTATTTTTTTTTCCTTGAAGAGCTGTGGCTTTTTTTCCAATACAAAAAGTTTTAAGAAACATTTTTTTATTCCGTTCCTCGATCTATCGTTTAAAACAATTAATGCCATAAAAACATTTAATGTTATTTTTTGATAATTCACATAGAACTTTGTGTAAATGATCTTGAAAAGTTTTTTTTTTTTTTTATGTCAATGAAATCTATAAAGGAAATACTGATATTTTATTTTTATGGTTAAGTATTTCGTTTGTATCATTCGAGTAGCTTTGTTTTCGCTTTATTCAGTATGACAGTGTCAATTAATCTGAAGATAGTTACATTTTTTTTTCCCTTTCTAACTAGTAATAGTTTAAGAGTAAAAAAATAAATGGTACTCTTTCATTGATATATAGTCAAGGAAATATATAACATGTGTATTTGTTTCAAGACACACTACAGTAGATAGCGCTGCAGAACGTCTTTGTCTGATAAATTACGGTTTTCCCGTTTTCTAGTTTATATACTTTTTAAGCCATTTTGAAATAAAATGTATTTTTGTTACTTGTATTTTGTATTTCTGAAACAAATATTTTATTGCTCTGAGACATAACAATATGTATATATTTTTTATTCATCTCAATTTAAGTGAATTTTTTTTGTTTTGGAAAAATTGTTTAGAAAAGGTTTAAACTCATTTAAGAGAATAAATAAGCTTTATATTAAAATATTTTCCAAATTATGGCAAAACCTTTTTAAACGAATAAAGCAGTGTAGCATAAATTGTATTAAATCAAAATTATATTACAATGATATTAGACTTGCATTACATTGGCCTTAAACTATACATGACAGCTGCCAAACAAGATAATATTTACTTATTGCGACTGGCAATTTTCTTAAACACGCATGTTTTTTTTCTTCTTCAGTGCCGCAACGGCCCCTGATGGGCCAAGGCCGTCTACCTACTGGCAAATTTCAAGACAGGAGATGTTTTCTTTTTACAGGGAAGGGTCGTCAGCTCAGCGATTCCGAACCACTACAAACATCCATTGCACCGCTGGGACTCGAACCTGAAACCTGTGGTTCCGAGCGCCAGACAAACATGTTTTACTACCAAGATAACCATATTATAGACTACAACTGCAATATATAGAGGCAAACTTCAACTTTTAAAAACAAAAAGTATTGATTGCAGGATTTACATTTTCTGAAAATATAATACTGAATTTTCATATCAGAAAAAGTTAACAAGAAAAACTTAAAACTTAACTTAAAGTCGTGTCATTTCGTTACATTTTACTTTTAAATATACAAATTCACTACTCTTTTGATTTATTTTGAATGACATTTTCCAAAACCATTCTTGTAGTCTCTAAAAGAATCGAAATTATTTTTGCTTAAAAAAATTAAATGAAGACCCATTTAATGATTTTACATTATTCTTGTTCAGCTTATGATATATAAAATTTATATCGATTTAATCTCAATTTATATCTAAAATCCCCAAAATTTAAAATCTCTAAATTTATATATAAATTGATTTCCATGAAACTTTTAAATTATGTATATTTGTAAGCATTAGAATTTATTCCTAATCTTGTTAACAAACATTTAAATATCAAATTCACGTGACGTGTTACAAATGTGTAGATGTTAGAACGGAATTTTATTAATGAGGAAATTAGAAGAGAAATCCCCCCCAATCCACGACATTGAAATATTCGGACAGCAAGTTTCAAATTAAATTATCCCAAAACATTTCATCCATTCCTTGAAGGCTGACATCTGATACAAATTATTGTTAATCAGGCACTGATATTGCAATTCTGTTTCAATTGAATTTGGGGATGGCTGTACAAGTGACAATTATTCACGGTTCACTATAATGATAGTGATGCGAATATCAAAATGATGATGTAATGAGTTATAATTATAAAATGCTATCTATATTTAAAATGATAATTGCTCATTATGTTTTAATTATGGCAAACAGTTTTTTTTTTTTTATTACTGGATAATTATAATTTTCTGCTATTTTGTACCAAGCATTATTCAAAGGTTTTGCAAATAATATCTATGAATTATGTGCTGCTTTTTATGATAAATATTGCACATGTTTTTTAACATAGCCCACAAAATTGCTTCTACTACATAATGCGTGTAAACCGATTAATTATGTATGAAAAGAAAGATTTTAAGAAATATTTATGGTGCTGTTTACTCATATAGTCATTGACAGACAATAATATAATTGTTGAAAGAAAAACGCTATGATTAAATATACAAATATTATTCCGTGATGATATTCTACTCTTTTATTTTTAAACAAGTAATATAAAAAAAATACAAAGTCAATTCCTTCTTAAGTCAACAAAGAAAAATTTTATTCTCCCATATAAAACTAAAATTAATTCATTAAATTTAATTAATTTGAAAAAAAGTGCATTGACATCAAGTGTCATCCATTTCGAATTTAAAAAAAAATGTATTTGAACTTGAATGGATGAATAAAAAAGTATTTTATGAACGATTGAAAATTTGAACAAGATATATAAATATATATAGGAAGAGTTTGAACTAATAGTAGGAATTGAAAAATCTTAAACAATAAGAACAGGGGGAAAAACTGTTTTGGGCAGTGCAAATACAAAGAAACCATTTACTAGAGAGAAAAACTGACGAAATTAATGGAGAAAATTTTCGTTCACAATAGGCGGTTTAAGTTAACTGATAGAGGAACCATTTATTACTTTCCCTGTTATTAACTCAGCTACTAAATTCAAAGGTGTTTTTTTTTAATTTTATTTTATACATTGAATGAAATTTAAGTAAGTGTTCATTCATTGTGAGTGACACTACAATTAAAGTCACTACGTGGGAGCTAATTTTTATAAATTCTGTTGTCAACGATAGATGGCGCAGCAAGTGATAACGTAATAATTTATATATGCTTATATGATACGGGGCCGACAAAATGCAGAACAACTTAAATATGTTTACGATCAGAACTCTTTGAAGGGAAATATATTTATAATAAAAGTATGTTGTTTGTGGATTTGTGTGTTTGGTCGTCTAAAAGAAGACAAAGTGAAAAATACGAGAAAACAAATTTTGGAAATGGGATAAACAAATATGCTAACGGAACTCAGGGTCAACTCCCGAGCGCTTTAAGAAGTGACATTAAATTTGGGTGTAACCCCGTCTTGGTGCAACTTATTAATTTTCTTTTTTTTTTTAATTTCTGCGTAAAATTGTTAAGGAGTTTATTATTATTATTTTTTTAAATGTATGTGTGAAATTGTATTAAACAGCTTATTTTATTTTATTCAATTCCTTATATTACTTCACACTCTCCCTATATATATCTTGTTCAAATTTTCAATCGTTCATAAAATACTTTTTATTCCTCCATTCAAGCTCAAATACATACCTACAACTTGTAGTGGATGACACTTGATGTTAATACAGTTTTTTCAAATATTAGTTCATTAATTAAATTTAATAAATTAATTTTAGTTTTTTTTATATTTAAGTTGCATGTATCTAATAATAGATGGCGCCAAATGTAAGAGGAAAATTTCAACTTTATTTGTAAAGAACCTTTCTGTAATACAGTGGAAAAAGTTGGAATTGATTTAAAATTTTTTTTTATATATATTACTTGTTTTTTTGTGATAAAATGTTAAGTAACACTGAAATAGTGTGTAAAAAAAAATGACATACCTCACAAAAGCGAAAAGGTAGATTTAATTTCTTTAGCAGAAGAATTAAATGTAAAATTACCCGATAATGCAGTTAAATTAAAGAGCTGATTATGAAAAGTAAGGATTATGATGAAAATTCCAGCGTGATTTGTTAAAAAACGATAATTGAAGAAAAGCTAAAAAGCGCGAATTAGAAAATTAAGAATAGGAAAGGGTAATTTATCAAAAGGAAATGAAATTTCTTGTAATTGCATCATCACTAAAACAAAACGATAGGGATGGAAACATCAGTTTTTACCTTAAATCGCTTGAAAGACAAGCGAAACGTTTTAAATTTAAGTCCTGAAAATTGGATAAGTCATTTGGTTAATTTATTTTCCTATGAATTTAACGAAATTATCGGCAGGGTTACGGAAGAACTTTCAAATGACTATGAGCACATTAAGGATTTACTATTAAAAAGTTTAAATTAGGCCCGGATAAATTGCAACAAAGTTATTTGATCATGCCAAACTACCCAAAAATACATGGAGCGATTTTTGCGTAGGAATTACAAAACTATTTTGAGGAATGGTTACGTGGTACTAATGTAAATGATTTCGATAGTTTTAGAGAATTAATCATAAGCGATCAATTAAAAAGGAAAGTTTCTACTGCAATAAAAAAACATTTTGTGAAAGAGTAGATGAAGACAGTTAAATCGTCAGAATTAACGGATAAACTAGACCAATATCAAAATGTACAAAACTAAAGTAACTGGCCCACTTTCAAAAAAGGAAATCAAAATATATATTATAAGAGAAAAATACGAATTTAGGTCTAGACCGAAATAACCGTTGACTCAATCATCAGGGTATGGTTTGTCGCTCTACGGTCGTTTTTGTACAGGCTTTAGGCTAATTACATAGAGACCTACGGTTTAACGTGGATTCGAAGCACTCACAAACATCCATGCCCCCGCCAGGATTCGGACCTGAAGCCTGTGGTAGCAAACGTCAAAGCTCTAACAATTGGCCATCAGGACGCCAACAGGATATGATAGGAACAACATAATAGTTTCAGTAATGGACGGTTTGCAACCGGAAGTATTAATTATAAGTATAGTAATCAGACAGAATGGCGATGCAATGAAGGAAGTTATGCGTCGAAAAGAGATCACAGCTTGTTGATAGCTAGTGAGGGAGGAATGAGAGAGAGGCATCATCTTATATTAAAATTGCAAGTGTCCGTTAACAAGTGTCCGTTGAAATTTGATACAGGGAGGAATGATACAGGGAGCACTTTCGTCATGTGTAGAAATTCCGTAGCGAAGAAGCTAGAGCTAGAAATAGATCCAGCTTCACACGTAATGTACGGTATTGGGAATGGCAAGATGTATGCCGCTCGCGCTAGTAAATATTTTCTTGGATGGCGTTGAAGTAAAAAGGGGTTGAATTGTTTATTGTTATAGACGACATCTTACCACGCAAATTATTGCACGTTACTTTTTCAAAAGAGTAAGTTTATATCGATCCATAAAATGCAATAGAAAATAAAAGCTGCTTTATATTATACCTAGATCCATACGCAAAAGCACTATAGTCAAAGCAGACATTTTCCACTCTATAGAACTATGGGTAAAATTCAACAATTGAGGGCAATTGCCTTGTCAGGACGTCAGAATTTAAGCATTATTTTTTTAAATTCCGTCATCAACTATAGATGGCGCAGCAAGCGTTCACGTACTAACTGATATATGCTTATATGCTATGGGACAGAGTGGAGAATAATGTAAGTTTGTTACGATAAGAAATGTGGCTCTTTGAAAGGAAATAAATGCATTTATAATTAAAGTATCTTGTTTGTTGCTTTGTGCGATTGGTCATTTAAATGTGGATAAAGCGAAAATTCGAGATGGCATATGCAACCACAATTATTGTCACAAAGTGAATTTATAGGATTTCATTTTTGTGAATTTACAGATTTCTCTTTTTGAATGATAACGTTATATTATATTCCTATCCATTATATTCCTATCCTTTGGTATAGGGCGTTAGGCTCCAAATTCAGCCGAAAATATATTCTCTTGGGCAAAAGTGATTGATCATTTTAAATACGTAAGAAAAAAGTCCTTTTGGAACTGAGGAGAAAATGAATAGTCACAAACCTACCCAATAATAGCCTTGTAGGTGATAATTCAACAATGTAGATCAAGTGATTTGCTGGCATTCCAGAGCAGGCAATGAACAACGGACGTTTCCTTTTAGAGTATCGTTGCAGCAATTAATATCACTAAACCACCATTTAATCATTATTATGTTCAGAGAGCTTTTAAGAAAATTACATATAAAAAATTTAAAATAAAATAGAACAAGCTCTCTGGAAGAGAATAATAATAAAAAGAAGAAAACAATTAATCCCCACGGTACACACTGGGAAACACTGAATTGCTAGACATCTGCAGTCCTAGTAACAAATAATACCATGTAAACAATATTCATAAAATGCAAACAAACCATTTCAATTTTTTTTTTTTTTTCGGAAAGCATGAATATCACAGAATATGATACGCATTATTTAATGAAAAAAGAAACATTCAAAGTAATGAAAACACATTAACAATATTACAATTTTCCTTAAAATAATATTCCTAGTTCTTTACAGAAGATTACGATAAAAGTAATGAAATATTTCTCCTATAATTAAGCTACGCTAAAAATAGATTCATTAAATAGTTAATTAAAAATAAAGCTTTAAAATAAAACAGTTAATGAACATACATCTTCTCTTAAATTAATTTATCTTTTTTCTATTTATACTTCAACATAATATTTGTTAAAAAGCAACATGATTTTCCTTTATTGTAAGCATAAAATCAATATTGCTTATTAGCAAACGGGTAAAATATTCAATAAATTGAGGCTCAAATATATTTACTGTTTTGATTGTTTCTATGTTTCAATTAATATTAATTATAAAATGTAATTCAAATTTTTGATTAAACTAAGTCATTATGCAAATGGATTTGTTTTAATATTGAACAGAAAATTATTTTTAATAACTAGTAATTAGTTGAATGAAGATGTTAAGGTTTAAAATTTAAAGTGAATGCATTATATGAAAATTCCTTAATTACAACAAAGGGATAAAACTAAAATCTGACAAATATATACAAATTTATACTTTTGTTGTATTCGGATTACTATATACTTAGTAGTACATGTGTCAACCAATCATAAAATTTCCAAATAAAACAATAAAATCAGATTTGTTTACGCATAAAATGCATGTTTTTCATTTTTATAAGATCAGTTGGTGCTAAAGGATTATGACACGATTCCAGTTAGTGACACGCTATATCCAATGCTAAGAAAATTTTAAAAACAGACACGTTGAAGTTGGCACACAAATGGGCACACCATTTTATATATATGTCAATTATCCATTGAGTTACGGATTATTTTAATGTTCAGTGTATTTGACGTGTAAAAAATATGTAATTTAAGAAATATTGGTAATTGGAAATGCAAATATACTATTTATGTGAAGGGGGTGTTGCATCATAGATTATTAAACATTCAGTACTGTTACAAAAATATTTAATTACAGAGTACATATACAAAACAATGAACACATCTTGACAATAGGACATTCGTCGTTAATACAGACGTCGTTGCGCTGAAGGCTTATTTATCAACACTTCCAATTTTATCACACCTCTACTGTCTTTGGTACCTGAGTTATATTCTTCTGCTAGGAACTCAAAGCGCCATCTAGTTATCATGACATAAAGAATTTAAATTATTATATTATTTATCTGAATTTATATTTATCTAGATGAATATGTTTACCACATTATCTTGATGGATTTTGTAATATTTCACAGTAAAACTGCTAGTTTTTATGTTAAGAATCGTTATTCATATGATAAATGTACTATATGTGAATCACAGTACTTTCCTCATGGACATTATATAGCGTATTTTAGAAAGTTTTATCTTTCAATGCATGAAATGCAGGAAAATAATCTATAAACCTAATAATTTATCTTCCTTTTTTTTTTTTTTTTATACTTAGTATGTCTGGTGCAGTAAATATAGATTCTTATTATTTGAAATTAATCGTCCATTTAATGTTCATGGGCAACTAAAATTGATTTATCAACATCTAACATTAGGAGTCATTTATAATATCAGATTTATTATATATATTTTTTATTATCGGGCTATATTTTAACTATAAGTTGATTTCAAATAATTAAGTAATATATCTACATTTAATCCTGAGAATTAAAATTTTATTTGATGGAGTTTTTCTTGCTGGATCTAGAGTGGTTTGTTATGATTGTGTATCAAGCTTGTACCTTGCTTTAAGGCAAGTGTACCTTGCTTTAAGGCATTTAGAATGAAGCAAGTAAGTAATACGTGAGAATAATTTTATTTCTTATTATATTCACAGGCTAGGTAAAAGTGGCAACCTTTTTATTTTACATTTTTAATGGATTGTTTACTTTAATAATTTTTCAAAGAAATAATCATATGGTTGTTCTTGTTGTATTCTTTTACTGAAAAAAATATTTCAATGTATTTTTGTAGTTAAAACATTTTTGACATTTATCGACATAGAATAGCTAGACTGGAGACTAGTTTGCAATAGAATTCAACTTGGTCTACTAGGACTAGAAGCCTGCTCACTGCCAAACTTATAAATAGATTTGTTCCAGATTATGAAGAAATGTCTTCTTCGATGATTACCGTTTAGTAGAAATTGTAAAGACGTACAAATTATGCATGAATGTTCTCTCAAAAACCGCTCCTCTTCTTATATCCCCTATTTTGATAATCAATATTGGGTGTCTTTTTTTTTTTTTATCAATATAAGGAATCATAAATAAAATAATGAAAAAAACCATCAATATGCATATAGTTAAACTACCGATTGTAAGTAAAACATTGGGAGGAGGTTTTAAAGACAACGAGAATAATACAAATATTAAGGCATGTCCTGTTGAAAATCTTGTTCGAAATTTTTTTAAAAGAATAGATCTTATGAACGCGCCTTTGTGTCAGGTTCTCAAAGTGATTATCCGGACAAATAAAATTGTATCGAGTGATCTTATTGGTCCTAAATCCACTGCTCCCTTGGATAGAATAAAACCTGCATATTTAATTATAACGACTAATTCATCTGAAATAAAATATTTTAAGAACACAACAAATTTCATAATTAAAAAAAAAAAAGAAAAACTGGTATCCTTTCACGAATCTCAGTTTATAATGTTTGAACAAACTCAGCTGGACGAGGTTCACTAGCCCAAGAAATTTATGAAGTAATGGGTCAGAATACTACAAGAATGTGAATTTATTTATTATTATCCGTTTGTTTATTTGTTTTCCCTACGGATTTCCTCCTACACAAACAAGATAGCCGCTACGGTTTTGCAGATTCCATTTAGGGAAGAAAAGAGATTTGGTGAAATCAGAACCCTAAACTGCAGAATTCCCACAAGAACTATCGAATTCAATAATGGCAAAAATAAAACAATAATTTGATAACTCTAGAGCTTTATGAAGAAGTAATTGTTCAAATACTATAAGAAGCACTACCTAATTCAGACAAAGAAGTATATTAAATAACGGTTAAATCAATTTATATAAACATAAACTAAATCCTTAGAGACAGTTTTGAGGATATTGAAACAATAATCTGTTTTCTTTTTCGAAAGTCAGACAATTGAAAAAGAACAACAGAGCTCGTGGCTTCATATAGGTCAATCATTATATTTCATGCCTGTTTTAAAACAAAGGTAAATAAAATCACGTGATAACAAAAATTTTTGAAATTAAAGTTTCTCGTATTGCGCGATGAAATTAATCAGCTTTAAATAATAATTTATACTCATAGTTATGTTTTATTTTATAGTTTGATTTTTACAATTCCAATTTCTTGGAGACGTCATGGACTTCTATCCAGACGCCCCAAACTTTAACTTTAGGGCTGTCTATCATGTCTGGGGAACATCTCCCCTGTCCCCGACGTATGGAATCTCTGATTCCCTGGTATGGGCATTATGTTATATTACCTATCTTCAAACATGAAATCTTGATTCTTAAAAACAAATGCAATTGTCACAGAAATGATTGTCGACTGACTTCCTTCTGTTCAGATCTATTGTTAATGAAAAAGTGTAAAAGTTAATCATCTAATGATTCCAAAATTATATTATAACGTTCATCCGTTACTTTTGTAATACATTTTAATAACCAGGGCAAGACTTACTTCGTGGTCGCGCTTTTTATAACTTCAAGATATATATTCCTTTCAAGTTTATAATGCAAAAACACGGCTCAAGTGTACCTTCAATAACATAAACGAAAGTTACAAGATTTTCACTTTAAAATTCCTGACTTGGCCCCCATTTCAGCGAGTATGTTTTCATATTCATACCAGGCCGGCATACCAATAAACCTTTTGGGCGGAAACATCTCAAGTTGTCAGATCGCAGCACATGCCTTCCCTTCGATCCTTGATGATATTTCCCGCCATCACGTAATGCCTTCCCTCTGCATATAAAACCGTTCAGTTCGGAATTTCAAATGAGTGTTTATTTTTACGTGTTCCTGGCGATTCGAGGAAGGGGGAGGCATTGGGGGAGGGGGGTGGGCTTTTTTTTTTACGACCCTTGCCCATTACGTGATTCGAATTCCTACTGCCAGTTTGTTTACGGTCGAGTTTGGGATTCCCCCGCCGTATTTTTCGCAAAAGCAGGTAAAAAAATTTAAATTACTTTTTTTTTTTGTTGTTGTTGCTGCTGTTTTGAGATTTTTCTGGTTGGAAGAGTGAAATCTTCAGGATTTGTGTCGCCCGTAGTTTTTAGTTAAGAGGGTGTTTTTTGAAAGGAAGAAAGAAAAAAAGTGTTAGAAAAAATGTATTGTGTTTTATCTGTATTTGTGGATATGGATTCGAAATGTTAGTCTTTTTTTTTTTAAATATCTTTTTTCTTCAAGTGTGTTATGCTTAGCTTTGTTTTCCAAGCTTTTTAAAAAGTATTTAATCTACTAAGAATTTTAAGTCAGCAGCTCAGACGCTCCATATTGTTGATGAATAACCCATTATAGAAATTTTTTATAACTGAGATGCAATAAATAGCTCCAATAAGTCTAAGTAATCATCAGCGGTGACGTTTTTCTTTTGGGGGGGGGACGACGACATATTACTTATGTTATGCATGAAACCGCTCGAAACTTTAACATGAGTGTTTCCTCCCAATGTCTGCGAAGTCTCTGATTTCTTCATCTGTGCGTTATGCTAAGTTACCTTTCCGCAAACATTTAATGTTGATTCATAAAAACAAATTCGATTGTCTAAGAAATCATTGTCGACTTCCATTCTATTCAGATCGATTGTTAAAGAAAAACCGTAAAAGTTGATTATCTAATGATTCCAAAATAACTTTCAGCCATTATTTTGTAATAAATTTTAAGAATCAGGAGAGACTTTGTGCTCACCCTTATATAACTTCCAGACATATTCCTATCAACTTTATAATGCAAAAACATGTAGTCCTTTACTTTTTAAACCTTTTACAAGCAAAAACATGCGAGCCAGTATACCTCCAATAACATAAACGAAAGTTACAAGATTTTCGCATTAAATTTCCTGACTTGGTCCTCATTTTTGCGAGTATGCTTTCATGTTCATATCAGGCATACCAATACACTTTTTTAGGTCGGAAACATCTCAAGTTCCCGGATCGCAGCACATACCTTCTCTTCGATCCTTGATGATATTTTCAGCCATTATATAATGCCTTCCCTCTGCATATTCCCCCGTTCAGGTTCTCCATATTGCTGATAAATAACCCATTACTGAAACTCATTACATTACGTTTTTTCTGGTTGGGTAAGAGTGAAATCTTGTGGATTTGTGTCACCCGTAGTTTTTAGTTAAGAGGGGTGTTTTTGAAAGGAAGAAAATACAAGTGTTAGAAAAAAATTTTTATTGTGTTTTATTTGGATATGGATTCGGAATTTTTGTATTTTAAAAATATTTTTTTTTCTTCGTCTAAGGAATCCCAGAGAGGGGGAAGAGGTGTTTCATCTTCTTGATAAATAGTCCATTGTTGAAATTCATGTAACTGAGATGTAATAAATAGTTCCAATAAGTCTAAGTAATCATCAGCAGTGACGTTGTTTTTTTTTTTGGGGGGGAAGGACACATTACTTACGTTATGCATGAAGCCGCACCACGCTTTAACATGAGGGCTGTTTCCGAATGTCTGTGCAGAAACGTGTGAAATTTCTGATTTCTTCAATTGGGCGTTCTGTTAATTTTCCTTTCCGCAAACATTAAATGTTAATTCATAAAAACAAATGGGTTTGTCTGAACAATCATTGTCAACTTCAATTCTGTTCAAATCGATCCTTAAAAAAAATTGAAAATAATTAATTATCTAATGATTCCAAAATTATATTATAACATTCACTTATTTTGTAATAAATATTAATAACCAGTGCAGTAGTCACCCCATATAACTTCAAGACATATTCCGATCATTTTATAACGCAAAAACATATAGACCTTTACTTTTTTAGACCTTTTACGCGCAAAAACATGTAGACATTTACTTTTTTAGACCATTTACAAGCAAAAACATGCGATCCAGTGTACCTCCAATAACATAAACGAAAGTTACAAGATGTTCACTTTAAAATTCCTGACTTGGCCCCCATTTTCTGCGAGTATGTTTTCATATTCATAGCAGGCCGGGCATACTAATAAACTTTTGGGCGGAAACATCTTAAGTTCCCGGATAGCGGCACATCTTTTGCCCTTCGATCCTTGATGATATTTCCCGCCATCATGTAATGCCTTCCCTCTGCATATTCCACCGTTTCCAGTCGCAATTT
This sequence comes from Caerostris extrusa, assembly GCA_021605095.1. Classification (NCBI taxonomy): domain Eukaryota; kingdom Metazoa; phylum Arthropoda; class Arachnida; order Araneae; family Araneidae; genus Caerostris; species Caerostris extrusa. Next base: position 23,617 of record BPLR01005041.1, read on the forward strand.
CAAATGAGGGGTTATTTTTACGTGTTCCTGGCGATTCGGGGGGCTTTTTTTACGACCGTTGCCGATTACATGATTCGAATTTCTAGTGCCTGATGGTTTACGGATAGAGTTTGGGACTCCCCCTCGTACTTTTTCGCAAAAAAGCAGGTAAAAACTTATAAAATACACTTTTTTCTTTGTAGCTGTTTTTTTTTTTTTTGTAACTTTTAAAATACACTATTTCTTTTGTTGTTGTTGTTTGCGGTTTTTCTGGTTGGAAAAGAGTGAAATCTTCTGGATTTGTATCGTCGTAGTTTTTTGTTAAGAGGATGTTTTTTTTTGAAAGGAAGAAAAAAAGTGTTAGAAAAATTTATTGGGTTTTATTTGGATATGGATTCGGAATTTTTGTATTTTAAAATATTTTTTTTTTCTTCGTCTATGGAATCCCAGCGAGGGGGAGGGTGCTCCATTTTACTGATAAATAGCCGTGATTGAAATTTTTATTACTGAAATGCAATAAATAGTTCCAATAAGTTTAAGTAACCATTATCAGGGGCGCTATTTTTGTCAATGCCAATTCACTTTAATGTTATGCATGAAGCCTCACCAACTTTTAACACAAGGGCTGTCTCCCATAGTCTATGCAGAAACGTGTAAAATCTCTGATTCTCTGATATGGAAATTATGTTAAAATAACATAAAAGCAAATGCGATTATCTGCTTACATTCTGTCCAGTTCTATTGTTAAAGAAAAGACAAACAGGACGATATAGGACAATGTTACAAAATGGTACTATACCGTCTATGGAAACAGTATACCTCCAATAACATAAACGAAAGTTACAAGATTTTCACTTTAAAATTCCTGACTTGGCCCCCATTTCTGCGAGTATGTTTTCATATTCATACCAGGCCGGGCATGAAAATAAACCTTTGGCCGGAAAGATCTCAAGTTCTCGGATCGCAGCACATACCTTCCCTTCGATCCTTGATGATATTTCCTGCCATCCTGCAATGCCTTCCCTCTGCATGTTGCACCTTTTTAAGTACTCCATATTGCTGATAAATAACCGATTATTGATATTTTAATAACTGAGATACAATAATTAGTCCCAATAAGTCTAAGTAATCATCAACAGTGACGTTATTTTAGGGGGAGGACACATTACTTATGTTATGCATGATGCCGCAACAAATTTTAACATGAGGGCTGCTTCTCAATATCTGTGCAGAAACGTGTGAAATCTCTGATTTCTTCATCTGGGCGTTATGTTATTTACCTTTCCGCAAACATTAAATGTTAATTCATAAAAACAAATGCTATTGTCTAAGAAATCATTGTCGACTTCCATTCTGTTAAGATCGATTGTTAAAAAAAAAAAAAAAAAAAAAACTATAAAAGTTAATTATTTAATGATTGCAAAATAATTTTCAAAAATTATTTTGTAATAAATTTTAAGAATCAGATAGGACTCAGTGCTCACCCTTATATAACTTTAAATCATATTCCCATCAACTTTATGATGACATGTGTTGCCGATTACGTGATTCGAATTTCTACTGCCTGTTTGTTTACGGTCGAGTTTAGGATTCCCCGTACTTTTCCCAAAAGCAGGTAAAAACTTTTAAAATACACCTTTTTTTTTTTTTTTTTGGTTGTTGCTGTTTTGCGGTTTTTCTGGTTGGAAAAGAGTGAAATCTTCTGGTTTGTATCGCCCGTAGTTTTTAGTTAACAGGTGTTTTTTGAAAGGAGGGGGAAAAAATTGAGAAAAAATTATTGCGTTTTATTTGGATATGGATTTCAAAATTTTAGTTTTTCTGAATATTTTTTTTCTTCATGTGTTTTGTGCTTATATTTGCATTCCATGATTTTTTTAAAGTATTTATCTTAATAAAAATTTTAAGTCAGCAGATAAGTCGTCTTTCTTACATTTAATATAATGATTTATAAATTAGAGGAAAAATTTCACTGCCATCAATGAAATAACATGCCAAAGAATGAAGGTTCGCTTCTCATTGATTTTCGAACTGCAACACAAAGAGCAAAATTGGGGTACATTAAAGATGTAGATGGCTGACTGGTTAAAGGGATTTTCTCCTATGTGTTATGTGTGTCGTACAACGTGTTATATGTGTCGTACAATGTGTTGCACAGTGGATATCCTTATTGCCATTGTTGGAGAAGTAAATGTCTCATTATTAATTAAACGATATTGTACAAAAAGCAAGACAAAAAGAATTCCATCCTATATCATGGGTGTGATTATAATTAAAATTATTGAATTAATTATTATATAAAATTATTATTAATTATTAGTTAAAATTATTATTAGTTAAAATTATAATTAATTATTATTATTTAAAATTATTATTAATTAAAATTACTATTAATTAAAATTACTATCCCACATTTTTAAAAAATGTGGAAATTTTTTTCTATACATATAAAAACATTGCTTAGTTTTCAAAATTACTGTTACAAATTGCTTATTTAGTTTAAATTTTATGAGTAGAGATGGGAATGATATATTGTAATATTGTAAGGTTAGAATTAAAAAAATAAACTATTATATTTTGTGTTAGTAAATCTGATCTAACTCAACTTTTTGTCTCCAAAAAAACTCACGACAAATTACCTATGCTATGCTTGAAACGCCTCAAACTTTAACTTTAGGGCTGTTTCCCACTGTCTGTGCAGAAATGTGTGGAACCTCTGATTCCCTGACATGGGCATTATGTTAATTTACCTTTTCTGAAACATGAAATGTTGATTTACAAAAACAAATGCGATTGTGTAAGAAATTATTATCGACTTCAATTCTGTTCAGATCTATGCTAAAGAAAAACTGTAAAAAGTTAATTCATAATCTAATGATTCCAAATTTATATTATAACGTTCAAGAGTTAATTTATAATAAATTTTAATAATCAGGGCAAAACTTCGCGCTCACCCTATATAACTTCAAGACATATTCCTATCAACTTAAGAACGCAAAACAAGGGGCCTCCAATAATACAAACGAAAGTTACAAGATTTTTTGCTTTAATATTCCTGACTTGGCCCCATTTCTGCGAGTATGTTTTCATATTCATGCCAGACTGGGCATACCAAATAAACTTTTTGGGCGGAAACATCTCAAGTTCCCGGATCGCAGCACATACCTTCCCTTCTATCCTTGATGATATTTTCCCGCCACCATGTAATGCCTTCCCTCTGCATATTCCATCGTTCAGTCGGAATTTCAAATGAGCATTTATTTTTACGCGTTTCTTGCGATTCGCGGTGGGGAGGGGGAGGTTAGGGGAGGAGTGCTTTTTTTTACGACCGTTGCCGATTACGTGATTCGAATTTCTACTGCCTGTTTGTTTACGGTCGAGTTTGGGATTCCCCGTACTTTTCGCAAAAGCAGGTAAAAACTTTTAAAATACACTTTTTTTTTTGTTTTGTTTTGTAGCTATTTTCCGGTTTTTTCTTGTTGGAAAGTGAAATCTTCTGGATTTGTATCGCCGTAGTTTTTAATTAAGAGGGTGTTTTTGAAAGGAAGAAAAAAGTGTTTGAAAAAATTTATTGTGTTTTACTTGTATTTATTCGGAATTTGGATATGGATTCTCTCTTCATGTGTGTTGCGCTTATCTTCGCATTTCAGGATTTTTTTAAAATTATTTATCCTAATAAGAATTTTACGTCAGCAGATAATTGTGTTTTCTTACACTTAACATAATGAATTACAAATTAGCAGAAATGTTCCATTGCTATCAGTGAAATAGCATGCCAAAGAATGAAGATTCGCTTCTCATTGATTATATGTACTGCAATCACTGTTGAAAGAAAAAAGTACAATTGCTAATTAAAATTATTATTGAATTAATTATTTTTAATTACTATTATTATCCCACTTTTTTTAAGACTTTGCTTCTGACGAATGAAATTTTTTCCATAAGTATAAAAACAATGCTTAGTTCTCGAGATTACTTTTACAAATTGCTTATTTAATTTCAATTTTTTGAGTAGAAATGGAAAAGATATATTGTAAGAGTAGACTTCAAAAATAAACTTATATATTTTATGTAAGTAAATCTGATTTAACTCAGCTTTTGGTCTCAAAACTCACGACACATTATATATGTTACGCATAAAGCCGCACAAAACTTTAACATGAGGGCTGCCACACAATGTATGTGCAGATACGTGTGAAATCTCTGATTTCTTCATCTGTGCAATATGATAATTTACCTTTCAGCAAACATGAAACGTTGATTCATAAAAACAAATGCGATTGTCTGAGAAATCATTGTCGACTTCCATTCTATTCAGATAGATTGTTAAAAAAAACTGTAAAAAGATAATTATCTAATGATTCAAAATTATAACGTTCCACCATTATATTGCAATAAATTTTAAGAGTCAGGACAGGACTTATATAATTTCACCCTTATATAATGTCACCCTTATATAATTTCAAGACATATTCCCATCAACTTTATAATGCAAAAACATGGAGCCTCCAATAACATAAACCAAAGTTGCAAGATTTTCACTTTAAAATTCCTGACTTGGTCCCCATTTCGGCGAGTATGTTTTCATATTCTTACCAGGCCGGGCATGCCAATAAACTTTTTTGGCCGGAAACATCTCAGTTTCCCGGATCGCAGCACATACCTTCCCTTCGATCCTTGATGATATTTTCCCGCCATCATGTAATGCCTTCCCTCTGCATATCCCACTGTTCAGTTGGAATTTCAAATGACTGTTTATTTTTACGTGTTCTTGGTGTGTGAAGTTCGGGGGGCATTGGATGAGGGTGTATTTTTTTTTTTTACGATAGGTGCCGATTACGTGATTCGAATTTCTTCTGTCTGTCTTACTTACTGTCGAGTTTGGGATTCCCCCATACTTTTCCCAAAAACAAGTAAAAAACTTTTGAAATACACTTTTTTTTGTGTTGTGATTGTTGCTGTTATGCGGTTTTACTGGTTGGAAAAGAGTGAAATCTTCTGGATTTGTATCGTCGTAGTTTTTAGTTAAGAGGGTGTTTTTTGACAGGGAGAAAGAAAGATAAGTGTTAGAAAAAATGTATTGTGTTTCATTTGGATATGGATTCGAAATTTTTTTCTTCATGCGCATTATGCTTATCTTTGTATTCAGGATTTTTTTAAATTATTTATCCTACTAAGAATTTTAAGTCAGCAGATAACACGCCTTTCTTACATTTGACATAATGATTTACAAATTAGCAGAAATACTTTATAGAAATTAGCGAAATACCATGTCAAAGGTTGAGGGTTCGCTTCTCATTCATTATATGAACTGCAGTCAATTTGGTTTGGTTTGTCGCTCTACGGTCATCTTGTGCGCACGAGGGCTGAATTTAACGGGACCTACAGTTTAAAGTGGTTTCCGAACCACTCATAAACATCCATGCCATCGCCAGGATTAGAACCTGGAGCCTGTGGTACCAAAGGCCAAAAGCGCTAGCCAACTGGGCATCAAGCCGCGGAGTCAAGTTGAAAGAAAGCGTAAAATTAGAGTACATTACAGATGTAGATGGCAGGGACAGGGTGATGTGTTACACAATGAATATCCTTATTGTCATTGTTTACGAAGTAAATGCATCATTATTAATTAAACTATATCGAACAAAGCAAAAAAGACGAATTCCATCGCATATCATGGATGTGATAATAAATAAAATTATTATTGAATTTATTATTCATATGGGGGCAAGTGAGGAATTTTTAAGTGAAAATTTTGTAACTTTCGTTTGTGTTATTGGAGGCTCCATGTTTTTGCATCATAAAGTTGATAGGAATATATGTCGTGAAGTTATATAAAGTGAGCCCCAAGTCTTGAACCTGATTATTAAAATTCATTACAAAAAAATTGTTGAACGTTATAATATAATTTTGGAATCGTTAGATAATTAATTTTTACAGTTTCTTTTAACAATAGATCTGAAAAGAACTAAAGTCGATTGTAATCATTTGTAAGACAATCGCATCTGTTTTTGTGAATCAACATTTCCTGTTTGCGAAAAGGTACATTAACATAATGCCCATAATGCTAAAATATGGAGCCTCCAATAACATAAACGAAAGTTACAAGATTTTCACTTTAAAATTCCTGACTTGGCCATCATTTCTCCGAGTTTTCATATTCATACCAGGCCGGACATACCAATAAACTTTTTTGGGCGGAAACATCTCAAGTTGTCGGATCGCAGCACATAAGTTCCCTTCGATCCTTGATGATATTCCCCCCCCATCATGTAATGCCTTCCCTCTGCATATTCTGCTGTTCAGTCGGAATTTCAAATGAATGTTTATTTTATTTACGTGTTCGTGGCGATTCGGGGGTGGGGTGGGGGATTGGGGGAAGGGCGGGTGTTTTTACGACCGTTGCCGATTACGTGATTCGAATTTCTACTGCCGATTTGTTTACGGTCGAGTTTGGGATTCCCCGTTACGTTTCGCAAAAGCAGGTAAAAACTTTTAAAATACACTTTTCTTTTTTGTTGTTGTTATTGCTGTTTTGCGTTTTTCTGGTTGGTAAGAGTGAAATCTTCTGGATTTGTATCGCCCGTAGTTTTTAGTTAAGAGGGTGTTTTTGAAAGGAAGAAAAAAACAAGTGTTAGAAAAAAATTTATTGTGTTTTATTTGGATATGGATTGGGAATTTTTGTATTTTAAAAAATATTTTTTCTTCGTCTAAGGAATCCCAGAGAGGGGGGAAGAGGTGTTCCATCTTCTTGATAAATAGTCCATTGTTGAAATTCATATAATTGAGATGCAATAATTAGTTTTAATATCTAATTAATCATCAGCAGTGACTTTTTTTTTTTTGGGGGGGGGACGTCACATTACCTATGCTATGCATAAAGCCGCACCAAACTTTAACAGGAGGGCTTCCTCCCAATGTCTGTTCAGAAACGTGTGAAATCTCTGATTTCTTCATCTGGGCGTTATTTTAATTTACCTTTCCGAAAACATGAAATGTTGATTCATAAAAACAAATGCGATTGTTTAAGTGATTCTGGTCAACTTCAATTCTGCTCAGATCCATTGTTAAAAAAAAACTGTAACAAGTTAATTATCTAATAATTCCAAAATTATATTATAATGTTCATCCGTTATTTTGTAATAAATTTTAATAATCACGGTAAGACTTCGTGCTCACCCTCACATAACTTCATGACATATATTCCTATGAATGCTAAACATGGAGCCTCCTATTACATAAGACTTTTACTTTAAAATTCCTGACTTGGCCCCCATTTCTCCGAGTATGTTTTCATATTCATACCAAGCCGAGGATATCAATAAACTTTCTGGACGGAAACATCTCAAGTTCCCGGATCGCAGCACATCTTTGCCCTTCGATCCTTGATGATATTTCCGCCATCATGCAATGCTTTCCCTCTGCATATTCCACCGTCCAGTCGGAATTTCAAATGAGTGTTTATTTTTACTTGTTCCTGGCGATGCGGTGTGTGTGGGGGAAGGTGTGTTTTTTACGACCGTTGCCGATTACGTGATTCCAACTTCTACTGCCTGTTTGTTTACGGTCGAGTTTGAGCTTCCCTCCTCCGTACTTTTCGCAAAAGCAGGAAAAACTTTTTTAAATACACTTTTTTGTTGGTATTGCTGTTTTGCGGTTTTTCTGGTTGGAAAAGGGTGAAATCTTCTGGTTTGTACAGTCGTAGTTTTTTGGTAAGAGGTTTTTTTTTGAAGTAAAAAAAAAAAGTGTTAGAAAAAATGTAGAGTTTTATTTGGATATGGAATCGGAATTCGTCATCAGCGAAATAATATGCCAAAGGATGAGGAAGGTTCGCTTCTTATTCATTATATGAGTTGCAATCTCTGTTGAAATAATAGAATTGGGATACATTAAAGATGTAGATGTTTGACTGGCTACAGGGATTTTATCCTAAACTTGTTGATATAACCGACAGGGTGATATGTATTATACAGGGAATAACTGTATTGCTATTTTTAGCGAAATAAATGTATCATTATCAATTAAACTATATCGAACAAAGCAAGAAAGAAGAATTCCATCATATATCATTGATGTGTTGGATAATAATTAAAATTATTATTGAATTAATCATTATTAATTATTATTATTAATTATTAAAATTACATTCTTGCGACTTCGCAACTAACGAATGTAAATTTTTTTCGAACTAAAAATTAAATAAAGCTTAGTTTTGGAGATTGCTTTTACAAACTGCTTATTTAGGTAAATTTTATGAATAGAGATGGCAATAATATATTGTAAGAGTAGACTTAAACATCAAACTTACAAGCATACAACTCCTTTTTGGTCTCAAAAAAAAAAAAAAAAAACACCTTAACAAGTTTAGCAATTCAAAGAAGTGCCACTTTAATAATATCTTCGTCCTTGCACTACTTAATACCCCATGTCAAACACAGACATTTTTTAAATACTGGTAGGAATCTATATCATGGATATGATTATGCAAGTTTGCTTGGAACTTTGATGAATCATTTTAAAATTTCTGATTTATACCTGTAGAATACAATTTTCTTTAGAGAAAAATGTATAGATTGGAATAATTGTATTGTAAGTTTTGGACTCAGTATAAAATACAACATAAAGTCCAAATTATGAAGAAAAAAACATAGTTGGCCTGTGAATTTAATGCAGAAATGGTTAGTTAAAACCAATTTATGATCTAAACCCTTCTATCAGTCATATGTGACGTATTCCTTCCTCTCACACATGGTGGTTCATTACTTTAACCTGTATAATGTTAACAAGTAAAAACAGTGATAGTTACTTTCTCTACAGACCACACACATTTCGTCGACTCATACACAGTTAATCTATTAAGTGAAGGCGGGGAAATTATAGCACCGAGGAGTAATTCTATTTTGAGAATAGTGTGACCATTTATGACTTGTTTATTTTCCTTAAAGGGTTAAATCAACTAATAGAAACGACATGGCTTATTTTATTATTTACGTTTCTTAATTTATGCAAATTAAAACATGATTGTTGAATACAGGGAGAATATTAGTTTAGAAATTAAGGATGATTATGTCAGAAGCAATAAATTAAAAAAATTGGAGAAATCACATTATTAAAGGAGTAGAATTTATTACATTTGTATGTTTCTATCAAATTTAAAAATCTTAACGAAAATTGATTGAATCTTTGATAAAATTCCCAGGATTTTTAAATTCCAATGAATACATTTTTAATTTATGAAATCAAAGCATCATTTTCGAAGTATTTTTTTTGTTTACTAACTAAAATATCCCCTCGAATATTTTTCAATACAAATTGCGTTCAACTTGTCAGCACAAAAGAAGTATTAAATTAAGTGTAAATTAGATTTGACAAATTTTTGAAAAGAATTAATTAAATTTGTATACAAAACATATTTTCATTCCGTCTGAATAATCAGTTGCAAATATTTCATACTTCAATAACAACGTATGCCGATTAAAATTTACTTGCCTTTCTTTTCAAAAATCTTCCTGCAATATATGTGAATAATAATCATCCTTTTTCTGAAAGGCATAGAATTTGCATGATAAAATTAAAAGTTTTTTTTTTTAATCTTATACGATAAATCTTTGTTTTTATTTTAAAACTTAATTATAAATTCAATATATGTTCTTTTATTGTGGAAAATTTGTTTTATCATTGACATATATTCTTCAAAATGGAAGAATATTATTCAATGCATTATAATATATTCACAATTTTTATTGGGAAGTTAATTTGTTACAGATATTTAAATTGACATTCTAAGTCAAGAATTATGTTTACTTCAACTTTGAAATGGTTATGCATTTCTTAGACAATATAATGTTTACAGTGATAGTTTTTATCGATGTAATAGTTATAGTTTTTTTTATTATTCCATTTCATAGTAATACTCACTTATTTTAATACATTTTATATGAAATATATTTTAATATTCTTATAAATATATAAAATGTAGCACTGATATTGTTGACGCATTTAGAATTTTGCAATTATTTACAAATATTTTATTTTATAAGTAACTAAAGCATTTAATTTATATTTTATTCAAAGCATTTATGGAAATAATAGTTAATTAAGACAAAAAAAAAAAAAAAAAAAACCAAATTTTTTTGAAATTAAAATTATAGCTTTTATTTATCCAATATAAACTAAAACCACATTGTACTAATAAAAAAAAAGATTTCTTACAAAAGAAATTCAACAAAATTCAACAAAACAATACAGTTTTTAATAAAATTAATTGCTATTCGATAGAAATCCTTTTTTTTTTTACTATTTCTATTTTTTTACTATTACTATTTCTAACTCAATCTATTCTTTTAAATTCACAAAAAAAAAAAATAATAAAAAGTACAACTACAGAATGGAATGGAAAAAAAAAAATTATTGACTGTGCAAATATTTAATAGAGAAAAACCTTCGTAAAAACAAGATATTAAAAAAGAGCAAAAAAAAGGAAGAAAGAAAAAAAAAAAAAAAAAAGAATGCACAAAACTAAACTCAATTTACCAAATGGGAAGAAAATCTTGATTCGTTTCCAATAAGGCGACACTCACAACCCATTACGTACCTCTTGTATAATGGCGGTTCTTTCGCATCATTTCAATAAATCATTCTGATTTGCATTTTGAAATTCAAAATGGCATGTAATAATAATTTACTTTGCTTTTTCTGGAAGGGGAATGCGGTTCTGTGTCATCAGATTTTAAAATAAATGCGATTTCATCGGCTCCTTCGCCAAATGGTAGAAATATGTAGAGTGGAAATTTTGCTGTGAGAGTTTCTTTGCTTAGTGCTTAAAAGAGTAAACAATACGAATTGGGTATTTCTTATTAAAATATCGGGCCTTCCATTAAACAATATGATGATTGCTATGAATATTTAAAGAAGAAAGTTTTCGAAGAAGATTAGAACAGAATGGAATTGTGCAAATTTTTTTCTTTCTGATATTTAAACAGTAATTCTGTTATTTCAAGAAATTATTCCTTTTTTGTTTAAAAAAAATATGAAAGTATTTTTGTTATCATCCAAATTATGTTGGTTTCACTTTAGAGAGATAATAAATGCAAAGGCTAATTTGATGCACTGCAATGGCAATATTTATTATTTTATAGAAATAAAAATGTTTCCAATTTAATACTTTTAAATACGATTGGCTAAAAGTTGGCCGAAAACAACTATAGAAAGAATTAAATTTTTATTTTATAAATATAAATTTAAATGATATCAGGTGGAGCGGCCTGATGGCCGAGTGGCTAAAGCTCTGGCGCTCAATACCACGGGTTTGGTGTCCCAGCAATGCTATGGAGGTTTGTAGTGTTTCGAAAAACCACATTTAGACCGTAGGTCCTGGTCTAATAGGATCGTAGAGTGTTGCGAGGGTAGTGTTACTCCGCGTCCGCGGTATCTTCAAGCTACAAAAGCACCTCCTGGGTAGTGATGAGTGTGTGTAACGTCGGTTCAGCCCTTGCTTATGGCATAAAAGATAACGGCCTAAGTATCTGCCAGCTACATTAAAAAAATAAGAAATGAGATTTGACAATATTTTGTAAACTAGAGGATTCAATTTATACTTTATTATAATCATTTATAGAAATAATAGTTAAATAAGACATAAAATTAAAATAAAACATTGAAATTAAAATTATAGTTTTTAATTTATCCAATATAAACTAAAAACTGCATTATACTAATAAAAAACCGCATTTTTTACAAAACAAATGAAGCAAAATTCTACAAAACAATAGATTTTTGAATAAAAATTAATTGCTACTCGATGAAAATCCTTTTTTTTTTTTTTTATTTTTAGAAAATCAATATATTCTGTAAAGAACGTTTCTCTTCTTAAATTCATAAAAAAAAAAAAAAAAAAAAAAAAAAAAAAATTATTGACTGTGCAAATATTTAACAGAGAGAGCTTTCTAAAAACAAGCAAAAATAAGAGCAAAATTTGAGCAAAATAAGGAAGAAAAAAAATGCACAAAAGTAAACTCAATTTACCAAATAGGAAGAAAATCTCGATTCATTTCCAATAAGGCGACACACATAACCCATTACGTACCTCTTGTATAATGGAGGTTTTTTCGTATCATTTGAATAAATCATTCTGATTTGCATTTTGAAATTCAAAATGGCATGTAATAATAATTTTCTTTGCTTTCTCTTGCAAGGGGGGGAATGCGGTTCTATGTCACCAGATTTAAAATAAATGCGATTTCATCGGCTCCTTCGCCCTAATGGTAGAAATATGTAGAGTGAATATTTTGTTGCGAGAGTTTCTTTGCTCAGTGCTTAAAAGGGGAAACAATCCGAATTGGGTATTTCTTATTAAAATATTGGGCCTTATATTAAACAATATGATGATTGTTATGAATATTTAAAAAAGAAAGTTTTCGAAGAAGATTAGGACGGAATGGAATTGCAAATTTTTTTTTCTCTCTTTTGATATTTAAACAGTGATTCTGTTATTTCAAGAAAATTTTTTTTTTTTTTTTAAATATGAAAGTAATTTTTGTCAGCGTCCAAATCATGGTAGTTTTACTTTTAAAGAGATAATAAACGCAATAAAATGCAAGGCTAATTTGATGCGCTGAAAGGGTAATTTGAATTATTTTATAGAAATAAGAATGTTCCCAATTTAATACTTTTTAGATGCTTTTCCTTACTTATACTTTTCTTTTCATACCAATATATATATATATATATATATTTGCTTTATAATTTAATAATAATAAGAATCTATAGAGTTATAGTTACACTAGTTTAAGTGTACAATATATACATATTTTTACTTTGCATACATAAATTAAAAAAAAACAGTATTTTACGAACGAAATTAAACAAAATTCAACAAAAAATTAAGTGTTTCAATAAAAATTAATTGCTATTCGATAGAAATCCTTTTTTTTTTTTGCTTAATATTTTTAGAAAATCATTCTATTCCGTAAAAAGCATTCTATTAAATTCACAAAAAATATAAAAAAGGACAACTACAGAATGAAGGAAACAAAATATTGACTGTGCAATTATTTAACAGAGAAATCTTCCTAAAAACAGGACATTAAAATAGCAAAATAAGGAGAAAGACAAAAAAAAAAAAAAAAAAAAAATGCCCAAAAACTAAACTCAATTTACCAAATAGGAAGCAAATCTTGATTCATTTCCAATAAGCCAACACACATAATCCATTACGTACCTCTTGTACAATGGCGGTTCTTTCGCATCATTTGAATAAATCATTCTGATTTGCATTTTGAAATTCAAAATGGCATGTAATAATAATTTGCTTTTGCTTTCTCTTGCAAGAGGGAATGCGGTTCTGTGTCACCAGATTTTAAGATAAATGCGATTTCATCGGCTCCTTCCCCTAATAGTAGAAATAAGTAGAGTGAAAATTTTGCTGCGAGAATTTCTTTGCTTAGTGCTTAAAAGAAGGTAACAATCCGCATTTGGCCATTTCTTACTAAAATATTGGGCCTTCCATTAAACAATATGATGATTGTTATGAATATTTAAAGAAGAAAGTTTTCGAGAAGATTAGAACAGAATGGAATTTGCAAATTTTTTTCTCTTCTGATATTTAAACAGTGATTCTGTTATTTCAAGAAATTGTTCTTTTTAAAAAAAAAAATATGAAAGTAATTTTTGTTACCCTCAGATTATGTTGGTTTTACTTTAAATAGATAATGAATGCCATAAAAGGCAAGATAATTTGAATTATTTTATAGAAATAAGAATGTTTCCAATTTAATATATTTCAAATACTTTTCTTTTAAAGTTGGCCGTAATCCCTACAGAAATTATAATTAAATTAATATTTTATGCATATAAATTTAAAAGAAATTATATATATATATATATATATATATATACATTCGCTTTATGATTTAATAATAAGAGTCTTTGGAACTATAGCTAGGCTAGTTTAAGTGTACAATAGATACAAATTTTTACTTTGCATACATAAATAAAAAAAACAATATTTTACAAAAGAAATTATACAAAATTCAACAAAAACAATAGAGTGTTTTAATAAAAATTAATTGCTATTCGATAAAAATCCTTTTTTTTTTTTTTTTTTCTTCTATTTTTAGAAAATCAATCTATTCCAGAAAGAACATTTTTCTTTTAAATTCCCCAAAAAAAAGTACAACTACAGAATGAAATGAAAAAATTACATGATTTAAAAAATCTTTAAAAATTTTTTTTTTTTTTTTTAAAAGAACAATTTCTTGAAATAACAGAATCACTGTTTAAATATCAGAAGAAAAAAAAATTGCAAATTCTGATTACTGACTGCGCAAATGTTTAACAGACACAGATTCGTAAAAACAAAACATTAAAAGAGCAAAATAAAGATGAAAAAAAGTGCACAAAACTAAGCTCAATTTACCAAATAGGAAGCAAATCTTGATTCATTTCCAATAAGGCGACACACATAATCCATTACGTACCTCTTGTATAATGGCGGTTCTTTCGCATCATTTTAATAAATCATTCTGATTTGCATTTTGAAATTCCAAAATGGCATGTAATAATAATTTTCTTTGCTTTCTCTTGCAAGGGGAATGCGGTTCTGTGTCATCAGATTTTAAAATAAATGCGATTTCATCGGCTCCTCCGCCTAATGGTAGAAATATGTAGAGTGAAAATTTTGCTGCCAGAGTTTCTTTGCTCACTGCTTAAAAGAGGAGACACTCCGAATTGGGTATTTCTTATTAAAATGTTGAGCATTCCATTAAACAATAGTATGATTATTATGAATATTTAAAGAAGAAAGTTTTCGAAGAAGATTAGAACGGAATGGAATTGCTATTTTTTTTTTTTCTCTTCTGATTTTTAAACAGCGATTCTGTTATTTCAAGAAATTGTTTCTTTTTTGTAAAAAAAAAAAAAAAAAATATGAAAGTAACTTTTTTTATCGTTCAAATTATGTCGGTTTTACTTTAGAGAAATAATAAATGCAAGGCTAATTTGATGAAATGAAATGGCAATTTGAATTATTTGATAGATCTAAGAATGTTTTCATTTTCATACTCTTCTATTAAAGTTGGCCGAACGCTTTATAGAAATTCTAATTAAATTAACATTTTATACATATAATTTTTTAAAAAAATGTTAAAAGTGTTTGTTATTATATATGTATATATAATTCGCTTTATGGTTTAATAGCAAGAATCTATGGAGAGTAAGTCTAGTTTAAGTGTACAATACATTAAAATTTTTACTTTCCATACTATACGAGAATATTTTGTGTGCAATTTTTATCCTATTTAAATAATCTTCATCTAGCATTAAGCAAAGTACTTTTTTATACGTTTTTTTAATTAAAAGTTAACGAAATAAAATTATACTATCATTTAAATTCAATTAGCTAAAAAATCTATTTTACTGCCTTATAAAAATATTCAAAGTAAGTGAAAACAATAGTTTGTGTTATTTTTGAATTAAGAAAATAATTCGATGTATAAAATCTTTTTATTAAAATTTTTACAGTCATAAATCACCAGTTTGTGTTAGTAATTTCTATTTTCTATAAAAAGAAGATAATAAGACAAAAGGAAATTTTTTTATTTTATGTAAACTATTTTTTTTATAAATTTAGACTTTTAAAAATCAATAGAACCTTTACTTAAATATAGATATGTTTACATGAATTTTTATTCATCCATTCTTAATAATTTATTCAACGCTTTAAGCTTTATGGATGCAATGCAATGGCAATTTTAATTATTTTATAGAAATAACAATGTTTCCAATTTAATATTTTTTAAATACTATTGTATTAAAGTTAGCCGAAAACAACTATAGAAATTTTAATTAAATTAATATTTTATTAATATGAATTTAAAAGAAATCCTCTAGCGAGGCCTGATGGACGACTGGCAAGTGATCTGGCGCTTAATACCACAGGGTTCGTGTCCCAGCGGTGCCATGGTTGTTTGTAGTGGTTCGAATCCATTTTAGACAGTAGGTTCCTGTCTTATAGTATCGTAGAGCATTGCGGGGGTAGTGTTACTCAGCTTACATGGCTTATCTTCAAGCTACAAGCACCTCCTGGGTAGTGCTAAGTGAGTAACGTCGGTGCAGCCCTGCATATGGCATAAAAGATAGCTGTCTAAGTATTTAACAGTTACATTAGAAAAAAATAACAAATACGATTTGACAATATTTTGCAAACTAGAGGATTAAATTTATAGTTTATTATAATCATTTATGGAAATTATAGATTAAGATTAATTATTCATTTATATTACAGATAGATTAGATTAATCATTTATATTAACTAAGACATAAAACGAAAAATAAAAATTATTGAAATTAAAATTATGGCTTTTATTTATCCAATATAAAATAAAAACTGTATTGTACCAATAAAAAAAAGCCGAATTTTTACAAAACAACTGAATAAAAATTAATTGCTATTCGATAGAAATCCTTTTTTTTTTTCTTTCTATTTTCAGAAATTCAATCTCTTCAGTAAAGATCATTTTTTCTTTTAAATTCACAAAAAAAAAGTACAACTACAGAATGAAAGAAAAAAATTATTGACTGTGCAAATATTTAACAGAGAAAGCTTCGTAAAAACAATACATTAAAAGAGCAAAATAAGGAAGAAAGAAAAAAATGCACAAAACTGAACTCAATTTACCAAATAGGAAGAAAATCTCGATTCATTTCCAATAAGGCGACACACATAACCCATTACATACCTCTTGTATAATGGTGGTTCTTTTCGCATCATTTGAATAAATCATTCTGATTTGCATTTTGAAATTCCAAAATGGCATGCAATAATAATTTGCTTTGCTTTTTCTTTCAAAGGGGGAATGCGGTTCTGTGTCATCAGATTTTAAAAATAAATGCGATTTCATCGGTTCCTTGGCCTAATGATAGAAATATGTAGAGTGAACATTTTGCTCAGAGAGTTTCTTTGCTCAGTGCTTAAAAGGGGAAACAATCCGAATTGGGTATTTCTTATTAAAATATTGGGCCTTCCATTAAACATGATGATTGCTATGAATATTTAAGAAGAAAGTTTTCGATGATTAGAACAGAGTAGAATTGTGAATTTTTTCTCTTCTGATATTTAAACAGTGTTATCAAGAAATTATTATTATTATTTTTTTTTTCTAAATGAGAAAGTAATTTTTGTTATCGTCCAAATCAGGTTAGTTTTTCTTTAGAGAGATAATAAATGCAAGGCTAATTTGATGCAGCGTAATGTCGATTTGAATTATTTTATAAAAAAATGTTTCCAATTTATTACTTTTTAAATACTATTGTATTAAAGTTCGCTGAATACCCTATAGAAATTATAATTAAATTAATATTTTATGAACATAAATTTAAAAGATATCATGTGGCATATCCTGATGGCCGAGTGGCTAGAGCTCTGAAGCCGAATACCTCGGGGTTCGTGTCCCAGCAGTGCCATGAATGTTTGTATTGGTTCGGAATCCACTTTAAATCGTAGCTCCCGACTAATAGGATCGTAGAGTTTTGAGGGGATAGTGTAACTCCGCGCCAGTAGCCTATCTTCAAGCTACATGCACCTCCTCGGCAGTGCTAAGTGAGTAACGTTGATGCAGACCTTGCTTATGGCATAAAAGATAACTGTCTAAGTATTTGCCAGCTACGTTAGAAAAAAATAAGAAATATGATTTGGCAAACTTTGTAAACTATAAGATTAAATTTATAGTTTATTATAATCATTTATGGAAATAGTAGTTAAATAAGAAATAAATTAAAAATAAAACATTGAAATAAAAATTATAGCTTTTATTTATTCAATGTAAAATAAAAACTGCATTGTACTAATAAAAAGAAACGATTTTTACAAAAAAATTAACAAAATTCAACAAAATAGGGTTTTTTTAATAAATATTAACTGCTATTCGATAGAAATCCTTTTTTTTTTTTCTTTTTGTAGAAAATCAATCTATTCCATAAAGAAAATTTTTCTTTTAAATTCACAAAAAATTAAACTACAGAATGAAGGGAAAAAAATTATTGACTGTGCAAATATTTAACAGAGAGCGATTCGTAAAAACAAGACATTAAAAGAGCAAAATAAGGAAGAAAAACAAAATAATTTTACCAAATAGGAAGCAAATCTTGATTCATTTCCAATAAGGCGACAAACATAACCCATTACGTACCTCTTGTATAATGGCGGTTCTTTCGCATCATTTGAATAAATCATTCTGATTTGCATTTTGAAATTCCAAAATGGCATGTAATAATAACTTGCTTTGCTTTCTCTTGCAAGGGGAATGCGGTTCTGTGTCATCAGATTTTAAAATAAATGCGATTTCATCGGCTGCTTCGCCTAATGGTAGAAATATGTAGAGTGAAAATTTTGCTGCGAGAGATTCTTTGCGTAGTGCTTAAAAGAGGAGACAATCCGAATTGGGTATTTCTTATTAAAATATTGGGCCTTCCATTAAACAATATGATGATTGTTATGAATATTTAAAGAAGAAGGCTTTAGAAGAAGATTAGAACAGAAATGGAATTACAAAAATTTTTTTATCTTTCGACATAAAAACAGTGATTAAAAACAGTGATTCTGTTATTTCAAGAAATTATTCTTTTTTATTTAAAAAAGAAATATGAAAGTTATATTTGCTATCGTTCAAATCATGTTACGTTTACTTTAAATGACTAATAAATGCCATAAAATGCAAGGTAATTTGAATTATTCTATAGAAATAAGAATGTTTCCAATTCAATATTTTTTAAATACTTTTCTATTAAAGTTGACCGAAAGCCCTGTAGAAACTATAATTAAATTAATATTTTATGTATATAAATTTTAAAAAAATTATGTTATATATACACTGAAGTGACAAAAGTCATGGGATACCTCTTAATATCGTGTCGGCCCTCCTTTCGCCCGGCGAAGTGCAGCAACTCGACGTGGCATGGACTCAACAAGTCGTTGGAAGTCTTCTGCAGGAATATTGAGCGATGCTGTCTCGATAGACGCCCATAATTGTGAAAGCGTTGATGGTGCAGGATTTTGGGCACGAACAGACCTCTCGATGATGTCCCATAAATGCTCGAGGGGATTCATGTCGGGCGATCTAGGTGGCCAGATCATTCGTTGGAATTGTCCAGAATGTTCTTCAAACCAATCGCGAACAGTTGTGGCCCGGTTACATGGCGCATTGTCATCCATAAAAATCCCATCGTTGTTTGGGTACATGAAGTCCATGAATGGCCAAGTGATCTCCAAGTAGTTGAACATAAGCATTTCCAGGAAATGTTCGGTCCAGTCGCACCAGAGGACCAAGTCCATGCCATGAAAAAACAGCCCACACCATTACGGAGCCACCAACAGCTTGAACAGTGCCTTACTGACAGTTTGGGTCCATGGCTTCGTGGGGTCTGCGCCACACTCGAACCCTACCATCAGCTCTTACCAACTGAAATCGTGACTCATCGGACCAGGCCACGGTTTTCCATTCATCAAGGGACCAACCGATATGCTCACGTGCCCACGAGAGTCGCTGCAAGCGATGTCCTTCTGTCTCCAGTCGGTCTTCTGCTGGAATAGCCCAAGAAAGCCAAATTTATCCGCACAGTTCTAACAGACAAGTCCCTTGTACGTCCCACATTGATTTCTGCGGTTATTTGACGCAGTGTTGCTTGTCTGTTAGAATTTACGACTCTTTGCAGACGTCGCCGGTCTCGGTCGTTAAGTGCAGGCGGTCGACCACTGCGCTGTCCATGGTGGGATGTTATGCCTGAAATTTCGTACTCTCGGCACACTCTTGACACAGTGGATCTGGGAATGTTGAATTCCCTAACGATTTCCGAAATGGCATGACCCATGCGTCTAGCTCCAACTAACATTCCGCGTTCAAAATCTGTTAATTCCCGTCGAGCGGTCCTCATCACGTCAAAACCTCTTCACATGAATAACTTGAACAGAAATGAAAGCTCTGCGAAAGCACTGCGCATTTATACCTGTTCTACGCGATGCTACTGCCATCTGAAAATTTGCATATTGCTATCCCATGACTTTTGTCACTTCAGTGTATATTCACTTTATGATTTAATAATAAGAATCTATGGAGCTATAGTTAGACTAGTTTAAGTGTACAATACACAAAACTTCTACTTTGCATACATAATGAAAAAAACAATATTTTACGAAAGAAATTAAACTAAATTCAACAAAGCAATAGAGCTCTTTAAAAAAATTAATTGCTATTTGATAGAAATCTTTTTTTATTCTATTTTTAGAAAATCAATGTGTTCTGTAAAAAGCATTTTTCTTTTTAAATTCACAAAAAAAAAAAAAAAAAAAAAATAAATAAATAAAATAATAAAAAGTACAACCACACAATAAAAGGAAAAAAATTTATTGACTGTGCAAATAGTTAACAGTGAAACCTACATAAAAACACCACATTAAAAGAGCAAAATAAGGACAAAGAAAAAAATGCACATGACTAAACTGAATTTACCAAATAGGAAGCAAATCTTCCAATAAGGCGACATACATAACCCATTACGTACCTCTTGTATAATGGCGGTTCTCTTGCATCATTTGAATAAATCATTTCTGATTTGCATTTTGGAAGTCCAAAATGGCATGTAATAATAATTTGTTTTGCTTTTTCTTGCAAGAGGGAATGTGGTTCTGTGCCATCAGATTTTAAAATAAATGCGATTTCATAATTAATATAATGTCAACTCCTTATTAAAATCTTGTTCGCACATTTGTTTTTTAAGAACAGATCGTGTGAAACCGCCTTTGTGTCAGCCATATACTGGTTCTCATAAAGTGATTAGCTGGCCAAATAAAACTAATCCTGTAACTAAATCCTAAATCCACTGCGTCCTTGGACAGAATGAAATCTGCATATTTAATTACAACTACTAATTCATCTGAAATAAAATCTTTTTTTTCCTAAGAATTTTTTTCTCTTTTCTGATTGTAAGAACACAAATTTCTGAGATTTTAAGAACACAACACATTACATAAATTAAAAAAAAACTGGAGTCCTATGACGAATTTTAATTTACAATGTGTAGAAATACTGACTGGACAAATGCCCGTAGAAGTACATCAAGGTTCAATAGCCCAAGCATTTTATGAAGCAATTGGTTAGAATACTACAAGAATATGAGTTCTTCATTTAGAGTTTCGCTTGTTTATTTGTTTTCCTTGCGGTTTTCGTCAAGTCCCTTCCTACACAAACAAGATGGAAGCTGCGGTTACAAAATACTGTGGCTTTGGCTATTCCATTTGGCTCAAAAAAAAGAGACTTCATGAAATCAGAACCTTCAATTGCAGTATTCCCAAAAGAACTATCGAATTCAATAACGACGAAAATATAAAATTTAATAACTCTAGAACTTTATAAAGAAGCAATTGTTCAAATACGATAAGAAACATTACCCAATTCAGACAGAGAAGTACATTAAGTGACGGTTAAATCAATTTATATGAACATAAACTAAATCCTTAGAGACTGTTTTGAGGACATTGAAACATTAACCTGTTTTTACTTTTGCTTTGTTTGTTTGAAAGCCAGACAGTTCAAATTGAACAACAGAGCATTTGACCTGATATGAGTCAATCATTATATTTCATGCCAGTTTAAAGAGCAAGCAAATAAAATCACGTGAAAATCAGTTTTTTTATTTTAAGCAAAATTTTTGAAATGCAAGTTTCTCGTGTTACTCAAGGATATTAATCTGTTTGCAAATTTTTCCTTTTATAGCTTCACTTTTTTAGAGACGTCACTGACCTCTATCTAGGATAACATTCTGTTCATACATAACAAATTTTAAAAACTCATACTTTTCATACATAAAAATTTTTAATCACTTAACAAAAAAAAATAGACAAAAAAATTGTACAATAATTATTTATGTTTTTCTTTTTAAAGCTGAATGTTCTTGAAGTCTGATTACCATCCCCTACAAGTAAACGATTCATCTGTTTCCTCTTTGAAAACGGATGTTTAATTTCTATCCAATCTGTAATCGAAATATTGATTATTGCAGAAGAAGGCAAATCTTATTGGTAACTTGAAGTATGTATTTGACTTTAAAATAAACCATTAAATGTTTAAAAGGAATTTGAATTCGTTTCGAATTTGTAAGAACGAAATTATTCTGTATAGTGAAATACATGGTGAAAACAAATGCTTGTCCTGATTAAAAATAGTACTTGTGCCAAATCTATTATAATTTGACGTTTGCTTGGATACATTTTAAGTACTGCTATAAAAATTTTGATAAGATCATGTACTTTAATAGATTTCAGCATGTGGTCCCTTCGTAGATCGGAGAATATCAAAGTGGTACTTGCCAAATGTTCTCTAACATACTATATGTAAAAGTACACAAATCGTCTTTTATCATAGCCTTTAATCCTTCAATGTCAGCAACTGGTGAGGCAGAGACAATTGATGTAGACCCAAAAATATAAGAATAATTAAGAAGGGTAATACCAGGAGACTATGATGTTGTTTCATCCCTTCTAATCTGCCAGGTCTGAATTTTCTTGTTTAAAAATAAACTAAGGACTCCTAGTGAGGTGGAGGGGTGTTCCATCTTCCTGATATAGCCAATGATCGAAATTCTTATAAATGAGATGCAATAAATAGTTCCAATAAGTCTAAATAACCATTACCAGGAATCTTTTTTTTTGTTTTTGTCAAAAAATAAACCCCGACACATTACCACATGTTATACATGAAGCTTCACCAAACATTAACTTTAGGGTTGTGTCCCATTGTCTGTCCAGAAACGTGTAGAACACACCATTCTCTGATATGGAGATTATGTTAAAATAACATAAACGCAAATGCGATTGTCTAAGAAATCATTGTCGACTTCAATTCTGTTCAGATCTATTGTTAAAAAAAACTGCAAAGGGTTAATTATCTAATGATTCCAAAATAATGTTCATCCAAAATAATAATGTAATGTTGATCCAAAATAATGTTCATCATTAATAATCAGGGCAAGACTTCGTGCTCACGATTATATAACTTCAAGACATGTATTTCTGTCAACTTTATAATGCAAAACATGGAGCGTCCAATAACATAAACGAAAGTTACAAGATTTTCATTTTAAAATTCCCGACTTGGCCCCCATTTCTTGCGAGTATGTTTTCATATTCATACCAGGCCAGGCATACCAATAAACGTTTTGGGCGGAAACATCTCAAGTTCCAGGATCGCAGCACATACCTTCCCTTCGATCCTTGATGATATTGTCCCGTCACCATGTAATGCCTTCCCTCTGCATATTCCACGGTTCAGTCGGAATTTCAAATGAGTGTTTATTTTTACATGTTCCTGGCGATTCGGAAGGGGGATTAGGGGGTTGCTTTTTTCGACCGTTGCCGATTACGTGATTCGAATTTCTACTGCCTGTTTGTTTACGGTTGAGTTCGGGATTCCCCCGTACTTTTCGCCAAAGCAGGTTAAAAACTTTTAAAAATACACTTTCTTTTTTGTTGTTGAGGTTTTTTCTGGTTGGAAAAGAGTGAAATCGTCTGGATTTGTATCGCGCGTAGTTTTTCGTTAAGAGGATGTTTTTGTAAGAAAAAGAAAAAAAAAAGTGTTAGTAAAAATTTATTGTGTTTTATTTGGATATGGATTCGTTTTTTTTTTTTTTCTTCCCTTGTGTTGTGCTTATCTTTGTGTTTCATGTTTTTTTTTTTTAGTTATTTATCCTAATAAGAATTTTAAGTCAGCAGATAAGCCGTTTTTCCTATATTTAACATATTGATTTATAAATTAGCAGAAATACTTCACTGCCGTCAGCGAAATAATATGCCAAAGGATCAAGAAGGTATCGCTTCTTATTCATTATGTGAACTGCAGTCACTGTTGAAAAAAGTCACAATTGAGGTACATTAAATATGTAGATGGCTGACTGGTTAAAGCGATTTTCTCCTAGGTGTTATACATTGGATATCCTTCTTACCATTATTATCGAAGTAAATGTATCATTATGAATTAAACTATACTGAACAAAGCAAGAAAGAAGAATTCCATCATATTTCATGGCTGTGATAATAATTAAAATTACTATTAGTTAAAATTATTATTCCACATTTTTTTTTACGACTTTGCTTCTGACGAATGGAAATTTTTTTCATAGGTAGAAAAACAATGCTTAGTTTTCGAGGTTACTTTTAAAAATTGCTTAATTATTTTAAATTTTATGAGTAGAGACGGGAATAATAAATTGTAAGAGTAGATTTAAAAAAATAAGCTCATACATTTTGTGTTAGTAAATCTGATCAAACTCAGCTTTTGGTCTCAGAAAAAAAAAATAAAAAACACGACACATTAGCTATATTATGCATGGAACTCACCAAACTTTAACTTGAGGGCTGTCTTCCACTGTCTGTGCAAAAACGTGTGGAACCTATGATTCCCTGATATGGGCATTATGCTAATTTAGCTTTCAACAAACATGAAGTGTTGATTTACAAAAAAATGCGGTTGTCTAAGAAATCATTGCCAACTTCCATTCTGTTAAGATCTATTGTTCAAAAAACTGTACAAAGTTAATTATCTAATTATTCCCAAATTATATTATAACGTTCAACCATTATTTTGCAATCAATTTTAATAATCAGGACAGGACTTAGTGCTCACCCTTATATAACTTCAAGATATATATATTTCTATCAATTTTATATTGCAAAAACCTGGAGCCTCCAATAACATAAACGAAAGTTACAAGATTTTCACTTTAAAATTCCTGATTTGGCCCCTATTTCTGCATGTATATTTTCATATTCATACCAGGTCAGGCATACTAATAAACTTTTGGGCGGAAACATCTCAAGTTCCCGGATCGCAGCTCCTCCTTTCTCTGCGATACTTGATGAAATTTTACCGCCGTCAAGTAATGCCTCCCCTGTAATGCCTTCCCTCTCCTATTGCACCTTTCAGCTGCTCCATATTGGTGATAAATTGCCCATTATTTAAATTTTAATAACTGAGAAGCAATTAATAGTTGCAATGAGTCGACACATTACTTAGGTTATGCATGAAGCCGCAGCAAACTTTAACATGAGGGCTGCCTCCCAATGTATGTGCAGAAACGCGTGAAATCTCTGATTTCTTCATCTGGGCTTTACGTTAATTTACCTTTAAGCAAACATTAAACGTTGGTTCATAAAAACAAATGAGATTGTCTAAGAAATCATTGTCGACTTCAATTCTGTTCACAACGATTGTTAAAAAAAAAAAAAGTAAAAAGTTAGTTATTTATTGATTCCAAAATTATAACGTTCAACCGTTCTTCTGTAACAAATTTTTAAAAATCAGGGCAAGACTTCCTGCTCACCCTTGTATATCTTCAAGATATATTACCATCAACTTTATAACGCAAAACATGGAGCCTCCAATAACCCAAACAAGAGTTACAAGATTTTAACTTTAAAGTTACTGACTTGACTTCCATTTCTGCGGAGTATGTTTTCATATTCATACCAGGCCGGGCATATCAATAAACTTTTTGGGCGGAAACATCTCAAGTTCCCTGATCGCAGCACATACCTTCCCTTCGATCCTTGATGATATTTTCCTGTTATCATGTAAAGCCTTCAATCTGCATATTGAACCGTTCAGTTCGGAATTTCAAATGAGTGTTTATTCTTACGTGTTCCTGGTGATTCGGGAGGGGGGACTTGGGGGGATTTTTTTACGACCGTTGCCGATTACGTGATTCGAATTTTTACTGCCTGTTTGTTTGCGGTCGAGTTTAGATTCCCCGTACTTTACGCAAAAGCAGGTAAAAACTTTTAAAATACAGTTTTTTTTGTTGTTGCTGTTTTGCGGTTTTTCTGGTTGGAAAAGAGTGAAATCTTCTGAATTTGTATCGCCCGTAGTTTTTAGTTAAGAGGGTTTTCTTTGAAAGGAAGAAAAAAAAAGTGTTAGAATAAACATTATTGTGTTTTATTTGGATATGGATTCGAAATTTTCTTTCTTCAGTTGTGTTGTGCTTATCTTTGTATTCCAGGATTTTTTAAAAATTATTTATCCTAATAAGAATTTTATGTCAGCTGATAAGTCGTTTTTTTCTTTCACTTCACATTATGATTTACAAAGTAGCAGAAATAGTTCATTGCAATCAGCGACATACTATAATATGCCAAATCATGAGGGTTCGCTTCTCATTCATTATATAAATTGCAGTAACTGTTGAAAGAAAGAGCAAAATTGGGGTACCCTAAAGAAGTCTTGTAGATGGCTTTCAGGTTAAAGGGATTTTCTCCTAAACGTGATGATCTAGCAAACAGGGTGATATGTGTTATGCAGTGAATATCCCATCACGCATGCATTCTGCATAGTGAAACACATAGTGGAATCAAATTCTTGTCCTGATTAAAAACAATTATTGTGCTAAACTTATTATAATTTGGGCATATGTTTGCTTGGATACATTTTAAATACTGTTATAAATTTTTTAATAAAATCATGTTCTATAGTAGATTTTACCATGTGCTCCCTTCTTACCTCGGAGAATGTCATAGCAGTACTTGCCAAATGTTCTCTAACATGCTATATGTACAAGTACACAAATAGTACACTTCTTCAATATCAGCAACTAGTGAAGCAGATACTCTTTCCTAGATGTAGACCCAAAATATAAGATAATGAAGAGGTGGAATACCAGGAGACAATGATGATGAAGAATCATACCTTGCAATCTGCCAGCTTTGAATTTTCTTGCTTAAAAAACTAAGGGACCCCAGTGAGGGGGAGGGTGTGCTCCATGTTGCTGATAAATAACCCATGATTGAAATTTTTATAATTGAGATGCAACAAATAGTTCCAATAAGTCTAAGTAATCATCAGCATTGACGTTTTTTTTTTTTCATCATGGGGAAAAACATTACTCGTACCTATGTTATGCATAAAGCCGCACCATACTTTAACTTGAGGCCTGTCTCCCAATGTCTGTGCAGAAAATGTAGAATTTCTGATACGGGCATTATCTTAAAATAACAAAAAAGCAAATGCGATTGTTGAAGAAATCATTGTCGACTTCCATTCTGTTCATATGTTTTGTTAAAAAAACTGTAAAGGGTTAATTATTTCGTGATAATTATCCAATTATATTATAACATACAATCGTTATTTTGTAATAAATTTTAAGAATCAGGACAGGACTCAGTGCTCACCCGTATATAACTTTAAGTCATATTCCCATCAACTTTATGATGACATGAGGGCGTTTTTACGACCGTTGCCGATTACGTGATTCGAATTTCTACTGCCTGTTTGTTTATGGTCGAGTTTGGGATTCCCCGTACTTTTCGCAAAAACAGGTAAAAACATTTAAAATACACTTTTTTTGTTGTTGTTGTAGCTGTTTTTGCGGTTTTTCTGGTTGGGAAAGAGTGAAATCTTCTGGATTTGTATCGCCTGTAATTTTTAGTTAGGAAGGTGTTTTTGAAAGGAAGAAAAAAGGTGTTAGAAAAAAAAAATTTATTGTGTTTTTATTTGGATATGGGTTCAGAAATTTTTTTTTTTTTTTTTAATAATTATTTTTCTTCAAGTGTGTTGTACTTATCTTTGTATTCATAATTTTTTTTTTAAAATTATTTATGCTAATAAGAATTTTAAGTCAGAAGATAAGTCGCCTTTCTTACATTTAACATAATGATTTACAAATTAGCAGAAATATTTCATTGCTATCAGTGAAATAGCATGCCAAAGGATGAGGGTTCGTTTCTCATTCATTATATGAACTGCAGTCACCGTTGAAGGAAAGAGCAAAATTAGGTTCATTAAAGATCTTGATGGCTGACTAGTTAAAGGGATGTTCTCCAATGTGTTAGTGTAGTACAATGTGTTATATGTGTAGTACAATGGGTTATACAGTGAATATCCTTATTGCGATTGTTAGCGAAGTAAACGTGTCATTATCAATTAAACTATATTGAACAAATCGAGAAAGAAGGATATCATCCCTTCCCTAATATGGGCATTATGCTAATTTAACTTTCCGCAAACATGAAATGTTGATTCATAAAAACAAATGCTATTGTCTAAGAAATCATTGTCAATTTCAATTCGATTCTGAACGATTGTTAAAAAAAAAATTGTAAAAAGTTAATTATCTAATGACTCCAAAATAACGTTCAACCATTATATTGCAATACATTTTAAGAATCAGGACAGGACTTAGTGCTTAGCATTATGTAACCTCAAGATATATTCCTACCAACTTTATAATGCAAAAACACAGGGCCTCTAATAACATAAACGAAAGTTACAAGATTTACACGTTATAATTCCTGACTTGGCCCCCATTTCTGCGAGTATGTTTCCATATTCATACCAGGCCGGGCATACCAATAAACTTTTTTTGGGCGGAAACATCTCAAGTTCCCGGATGGCAGCACATCCCTTCCCTTCGATCCTTGATGATACAAAACTTTTAAAATACACATTTTTTTTGTTGTTGTTGTAGTTGTTTTGGCCTTTTTCTTGTTGGAAGAGTGAAAACTTCTGGATTTGTATCGCCGCAGTGTTTAGTTAAGAGGGTGTTTTTTTGAAAAGGAAGAAAAAAAAAATGTGTTAGAAAAACATTTATTGACTTTTATTTGGATATGGATTCGGAATTTGTTTCTTCACGTGTGTTGTGCTTATCTTTGTATTCCAGGATTTTGTTAAATTATTTATCCTAATGAGAATTATAAGGCAATAGATAATTCTTCTTTCGTACATTTAACATTATATTTTACAAAGTAGCATAAATACTGCATTGCAATCAGGGAAATATCATACCGAAGAATGAAAGTTCGCTTCTCATTCATTATATGAACTGCAGTCACTGTTGAAAGAAAAAAGTGAAATTGTTGTTGTTTAAAGAAGCTTTGTTGATGGCTGACTGGTTAAAGGGATTTTTACGTTTTCTCATAAATGCGTTCATCTATCCGACAGGGTGATATACATTATAAAATGCCAATCATCCTTATTGCAATTGTTAATAAAATAAATGTATCATTATTAATTAAACTGTATTGAAAAAGAAAAAAAAAAAGAAGAATTCCATCATATATTATGGCTGTGATAATAATTAAAATTATTATTTAATTAATTATTATTAATTATTATTATTATTTATTATTATTATTAGTTAATAATAACTAATAATAATAATAATAATAAATAATAATTATTTATATTAATTATTAATTATTAATTATTAATTATTATTTATATTAATTATTAGTTATTATTATTAAAAAATATTATTTCACAATTTTTAAGACTTTGCTTCTGACGAATGATGAATTCTTTCCTGAAGTGGAAAAAGCAGGTTTAGTGTTTGAGACTGCATATACAAATTGCTTATTTGAGGTAAATTTTATGAGTAGAGATGGGAATGATATATTGTAAGAGTAGACTTAGAAAATAAACTCATATGTTATGTTAGTAAATCTGATGTAACTCAGCTTTTGTTCTCTGAAATAAAAAAAAATCACGACACATTATCTATGTAATGCTTGGAACGCACCAAACTTTTAACATGAGGGCTGCCTCCCAATGTCTGTGAAGAAACGTGTGAAATCTCTGATTTCTTCGTCTGGGCGTTATGTTAATTTACCTTTCCCCAAACATTAAATCTGGTTCATAAAAACAAATGCCATTGCCTAAGAAAGCATTGTCGACTTCCATTATGTTCAGATCGACTGTTAAAGAAAAACTATAAGAACTTAATTATCTAATAATTCCGAAATAAGGTTCATCCATTATATTGCTACAGATTTTAAGAATCAGGACAGGAACTTAGTGCTCTTAGTACCCTTGTATAACTTCAAGACACATTCCCATCAACTTTATAATGCAAAAACATGGAGCCTCCAATAACATAAACCAAAGTTACAAGATTTTCACTTTAAAATTCCTGACTTGGCCACCATTTCTGCGGAGTATGTTTTCATATTCATACCAGGCCGGGTATACCAATAAACTTTTTTTGGGCGGAAACATCTCAAGTTCCCGGATCGCGGCACATACCTACCCTTCGATCCTTGATGGTATTTTCAAGCCATCATGTAATGCCTTCCCTCTGCATATTCCACAGTTCAGTTCGGAATTTCAAATGAATGTTTATTTTTACGTGTTCCTGGCGATTTGCGGAGGGGGGCATTGGGGGAGGAGGATGCTTTTTTTTACGACCGTTGCCGATTATGTGATTCGAATTTCTACTGCCTGTTGGTTTACGACCGAGTTTAGGATTCCCCGTACTTTTCGCCAAAGCAGGAAAAATTTTTTTAATATTCACTTTTTTTTGTAGTTGCTGTTTTGCGGTTTTTTCTGGTTGGAAGAGTGAAATCTTCTGGATTTGGATCGTCGTTGTTTTTAGTTAAGAAGGTGTTTTTGAAGGAAGAAAGAAAAGTGTTAGAAAAAAATTTATTGTGTTTTATTTATTTATGTTTTGTTTTAATGCAGCTGGAAACACTTATACAGTTGTCTTGGAGGCCTTAAGGCAAGCGGTGCGCAGGCATTACACACTTAGCATAGTCCAGGAGGTGCGTGTAATTTGAAGATAGCTACGGATGCGGAGTAACAATATATCCGCAAAGCTCTACGAATCTGTTAGACAGGGACCTACGGTTTAAAGGGGATTCCGAACCCATACAAACATCTATGGCACCGGTGGGACTCGAACCCGAAACCTGTTGTACCGAGCGCCAGAGCTATAGCCACTGACCATTCAGGTCCTATTGTGTTTTATTTGGATATGGAGTCGGAATTATTATTATTATTATTATTATTAGTTTTTTTTTTTTCTTCATGTGTCTTGTGCTTATCTTTGTATTCCATGAATTTTTTTAAAAACCTATTTATCCTAATTAGAATTTTAAGGCAGCAGATAAGTCGTCTTTCTGGCATTTAACATAATGAATTACAAATTATCAGAAATATTTCATTGCTATCAGTGAAATAATATGCCAAAGGATGAGGGTTCGTTTCTCATTCAGAATTTTAACTGCAATCACTGTTGAAAGAAAGAGTAAAATAGGGGTACTTTAAAGATGTAAGTGGCTGACTTTTTTAAAGGGATTTTCTGCTATGTGTTATATGTTTTATACAATGTGTTATATGTGCTGTACATTAGATATCCTTATTGGCATTGTTAGAGAAGTAAATGTATCATTATTAATTAAACTATATTGAACAAAGCAAGAAATAATTCCATTATATATCATAGGTGTGATAATAATTAAAATTATTATTCATTGAAATTACAATCCCTTTTTTTTTTAAGACTTTGCTTCTGACGAATAACCAATTTTTTCCATAAGTGTAAAAAAAAAATGCTTAGTTTTTGAGATTGCTTTTACAAATTGCTTATTTAGGCTTTATTTTAAAAAAAAATTTATGAGTAGAGATGGAAATAATATATTTTAATAGGTATACTTCAAAAATAAATATATTTAGTGTTAGTAAATCTTATGTGTCATCCAACTCCTTTTGGTCCCAAAAAGAATTACTTAAACCAGTTTAGCAATTCAATGAAGAGCCACCTTAATAATATCTTCGTCCTTGATCTGATTATCTGTAACAACCCAAATCAAATAGACATTTTTTTTTTAAATACTGGTAAGAATATTTGATTTACGCAAGTTTGCTTGGAACTATGATGTTTCTTTAAAAATTTCTGATTCATACCAATAGAATAAATATAATTTTTATTAGAGAAAACGAAATGTATTGCAATAATTCTATTGTTTAATATATTGCTGTTATTCTAAGTTTTGGACTCAGAATAAAATATAAAAGAGAAGTCAAATTATGAAGAAAAATGCAAATTGCATGTATCCTTTTAACACATTAAATCATTAGGAAACTTGTCAAATACGCTACTGAAACAATAATCTGAAATGGTTAGTAAAAACCAGTTTACGTTCGAAATTCTTCTAGAAACCGTGTGTATCTTAAAGTGTCGGGAGTTTTTCCCCCTCACATATGGTAGTTCCTTTCTTTAAACTTTATAATGTTGACGAAAAAGGTACATAGAGAAATTAGTTGTGATAGTTACTTTCCCTACAGACCACACACATTTCGTCGACTCATATACAGTTAGTCCACTAAATGAAGGCGGGGAAGTCATAGAACCGAGGAGTAATTTCGCTGAATTCCAAGGTTATTTTGAGAATAGCATGACCATCTATGTCTTGTTTATTTGCCTTAAAAGGTTAAATCAACCATTAGAAACGGCATGCCTTAATTTATTATTTACATTTCTTAAGTTATGAAAATTAAACATCATTGATGAATACTTGGAAAATATTAGTTAAGAATTTAATTTTAACTATATCAGAAACAATAAATTTAGCTATCAAAAACAAAGAATTTAATTTAAGGAGTACAATTTATTACACAGGTGTATATCTATTAAATTTAAAAATTCCTAAGAAATTACTCTTCTTAAATTTACTAAAATTCCCAACTTCTTAAATTCCAATAAATTCATTTTTATTTCATGAAATGGAAACATCATTTTCCGAAGTATTTTTTTGTTTACTAACTAAAATATCCCATCGAATATTTTTCAATACAAATTGCTTTCAACTTGTCAACACAAAAGAAATATTAAATTAAGTGTAAATTAGATTTGACAAATTTTTAAAAGAGTTCATTAAATTTGTATACAAAACATATTTTCATTCCGTCTGAGTAATCAATTGCAAATATTTTATAATTTAAGAACAACGTATGCCGATTACAATTTACTTTCAATAGAATTTTTTTCAAAAATCTTCGTGTAATATGTGTGAATAATTTTCATTCTTTTTCTGAAGGATATACAATTTGTATGCTAAAATTAAAGTTTTTTTTTTAAAAATCTTATACAATAAATCTTTGTTTTTATTTTAAAACTTAATTATAAATTCAATATATGTTCTTTTATTGTGGAAATTTTTTTTTTTTTTTATCATTCACATATATTCTTCAAAACAGAAGAATATTATTCAATGCATTATAATATATTCACAATTTTTATTGGAAATTTAATCTGTTACAGACATTTAAATTAACATTCCAAGTCAAGAATTATGTTTACTTCAACTTTGAAATGGTTATGCATTTTTAAACAATATAATGTTTAGTTTGTATCGATCTAATAATTATAGCTTCATTTATTATTATTCATTTGCATACGAATAACCATTTATTTTAATACATTTTATAGAAAATATATTTTAATAATTTTATAAAAAAAAAATTCTATCTAAAGTCTAGAAATATTTAGGATAAAAATGTGTAGCACAGATATTTTTGACGCATTGAGGATTTTGCAATTATTTACTCATATTTTATTTCTAAGAAACTAGAGGGATTAAATTTATAATTCATTATAAGCATTTATGGAAATAATAGTTAATTAAGACATAAAACGAAAAATAAAACTTATTGAATATAAAAACTATAATTTTAGACAGACAAAGAGAAAGACAGATAAACAGACAAAAAGAAAGAAACAGACAGACAGATCAGACCGACAGAGAGAAAGAAACAGACAGATCAGTCAGACAGACAGATTGAAAGAAATAAGCAGATAGAGATAGAGAAAGAAAGAGGCAGAAAGAAAGAGAAAGCAGAAAGAGAAAGACAGAAAAAAAGAAACAGAAAGACAGATAGATATAAATTAGCTTTATGATTTAATAACAAGATTCTATGGAGCTAGTGTAATTGCGCAATACATTAAAAATTTTATTTTGCATAAAAAAAAAAAAAAAACTATAGTTTGCGAAAGAACAAATTCAACTAAACAATAGTTTAATAAAAATTAATTGCTATTCGATAGAAATCCTTTTGTTTCTATTTTTAGAAAATCAATCCATTTCGTAAAGAACATTTTTCTCTTAAATTCACAAAAAAAAAAAAAAAAAAAAAAAAAACAGAATGAAATAAAAGATAAATGAAAAAAGACAGAATGAAAAAAAAAAAAAAATTTTGACTGTGAATATTTAACAGAGAAACCTACGTAAAAACAAGACATTAAAAAAGCAAAGTAAGGAAGAAAGACAAAAAAAAATGCACAAAACTAAACTCAATTTACCAAATAGGAAGCAAATCTTGATTCATTTCCAATAAGGCGACACACATAACCCATTACGTACCTCTTGTATAATGGCGGTTCTTTCGCATCATTTGAATAAATCATTCCGATTTGCATTTTGAAGTTCCAAAATGGCATGTAATAATAATTTGCTTTGCTTTCTCTTGCAAGAGGGAATGCGGTTCTGTGTCATCAGATTTTAAAATAAATGCGATTTCATCGGCTCCTTCGCCCAATGGTAGAAATATGTAGAGTGAAAATTTTGCTGCGAGAGCTTCTTTGCTTAGTGCTTAATACAGGAAATTATCCGAATTGGGTATTTCTTATTAAAATATTGGTCCTTCCATTAAACAATATGATGATTGTTATGAATATTTAAAGAAAAAGTTTTGGAAGAAGATTATTAGAATAATTGCGTAATAATTTGCATAATGGAATTACAAATTTTTTTTTTTCTCTTTTGATATTTAAACTGTGATTCTGTTATTTCAAGAAATTATTCCTTTTTTTTAAAAAAAAATATGAAAGTAATTTTTGTTACCGTCCAGATTATGTTGGTTTTATTTTAGAGGGAATAATAAATACAATAAAATGCAAGGTTAATTTGATGCAATGCAATGGTGTTTGAGTTATTAGATAAAAAATAAGAATGTTTCCAATTTAATACTTTTTAAATACTTTTCTAATATTTTTTGCCGAAATCCCTACAGAAATGATAATTAAATTAATATTTTAGACATATAAATTTAAAAGAAATCATGTTAATATTGAATTAATTAATTTTATTAAATCATGTTATAGTCTCTTTATGATTTAATAAAATTTATCTACAGAGCTACATAGTTTACTTTAAAATATATATGAGAATATTTTGTGTACGATTTTATATCCTATTTAAATATTTTTCATCTATAATAAAACGTACTTTTTACACATTATTTTAATTAAAACTTAACGAAATAAAATTATAATATCACTTAAATTCAATTAGCTAAAAATCTTATTTTGAATATTTTTATAAAGCAGTAAAATAAGAAAAAAACAATAATTTGTGTTATGCTTAGAATTAAAAAATAATTCGATAGATAAAATAATTTTTATTATCATTTAAGCAATCATAAGTCACAAGTTTGTGTTAGTAAGTATTATTTTCAACATAAAAAGATAATATTACAAATGGAAAAGTATTTTTTTTTTTTTTATTTTATGTAAAAAATTTTTATATAAATTTAGATTTTTCAATACAAATTTTAATTAAATATAGATACGTTTACATGGATTTTTTTCATCCATTCTTAATAATTTATTCAACGCTTTAAGTTTGAGAAATTATTTATGTAAAAGAGATATTTTTCAAAACAAAAAAAAATAGTAAATGTACCCTATTATAATATATAAGATATTGCTTTGTAAAATAAAAGTTCTTTAAAAATACTTAATAAAAATTGCAAATAATTCTCAAAGAATTTCAACAGAATTCAAGATGAAAACATTTGCTGATGAATAGTTCTATTTAAATATTAAAAAAAGGATACTGATGTTTTCTATTTATCCAAATTTCGTTTATCCATTTCTTTCGTTTTCAAATATACCCCTTTTATATCATATTCATATCATCACCTCATGTCCATAGATTAAGGATAATAAAGTTCAGGCAAAGAAAGAGACAGAAGCAAAACAAATTTGACTTATTTGTAAAGTCTATTTATTAAACAAAAGGTAAAGAGCAAAAAAGATGCTATATGTTTGACATAATTAATAAAATTGCGATTTTTATTCCCTGAGCAAATTTCAAAAAGAACCTATTTACAAAAAACAGTATAACATGGTTAGTATGATGGTTAATATGGAGTATGTCACCTGGACGATGCAATACAGGCTTTACAACGCCTAGACATGCTGAGTATCAAATTATCAATCTGATCTTGGGGAATATTACGCCACTCATCAAGCAATGCCCTCCGAAGTTCCGGTTGACAGGTGGGGGTTGACGGGCTGCAATTCGTCTGCCAAGCATATCCCACACATGCTCTATTGATTCAAGTCCGGTGAGTATGCTGGCCAAAACATACGGGTGATATCCTCCAAATGAAGGCATTCGTCTACAATGTTTGCACGGTGAGGACGGGCGTTGTCATTCATAAACAGAAATTCAGCACCCATGGTGCCCCGAAACAAACGTACATGTTGTTCCAGAATGACATCCCGATAAATGTGGCCTGTCATCGTTACACTCTGAACATGCAGGTCAGTTCTGGAACCAAGAATAATTCCTCCCCAAACGAGCCATCCTGCACCACTGTAACAGTGTTGTTCAATGGTGTTCTCTTGGTGGTAACGGGTACCTGGCGCTCGCCATATGAAAGTCCGGCGAGAATAAGACTGCAAACTAAACCTGGAATCGTCGGAAAACATCACACAAGACCACTGTTGCGGTGTCCTCAATGCATGCTCTACTCCAGGTTAATCGCAGGCGGCAAGGAGTTGCGGTAAGTGGAACACATCTGACAGGCCTACGAGCATATAGACCAATGTGCCCTAAGCGTCTGTACACGGTCTGCCTTGTACCGGTAGCTGAAGAGAGCTGACGAGACAGGTCTGATGCTGTGCTCCGTCGGTTTCTTTTGGTAGTAACTGCTAAATACCGGTCCTCATTCGGCGTTGTAACTCGGGGGCGACCTGTGCTGTAACATCTACTCACCTTACCATCATCTTGGAATCGTTGCCAAAGCCTGGAGATGAAACTCTGGGCGATTCTAAGTTCCTTGGATACTTCCAGCTGGTTACGTCCACATTCCAGTCGTCCGATAATTCTACCACGTAAAAAATCATCCAAATGCTTCCTTTGTGCCATAACTATGCGGTTATTGCACTGAAAGGCTTTTAAAGCGCTTGTGAACAATTTTACTTCTTTGCCACCATTCCTTATATACCCCTCTCTTACACTGTCGTCATTGTGATGTACTATCCGCGCCATCTGTGGTTTCCTGTAAGATGTGTGTGATAATTCTACAGGTGAAATTTAATTTTAGAGTTCAATTTCTGTGTGATTCTTAATTATCCTTAATTTATGGATATGAGTGTATTTTCTTTTGGTTGCTGGGAAGTACGAGCAACGATTCTTTTGTTTTAAAATGAAATTTCTAATCCGCCATAGGCAATGAATAAAAGAATTTTAACTCAGAGTATTTCCTTTATAAATGTTTCATTTCCACTTTAATCAAAGT
Source organism: Caerostris extrusa (assembly GCA_021605095.1). Lineage (NCBI taxonomy): Eukaryota > Metazoa > Arthropoda > Arachnida > Araneae > Araneidae > Caerostris > Caerostris extrusa. Next base: position 60,924 of record BPLR01005041.1, read on the forward strand.
CTTTTAGTTGTAGTATTTTAGCAAATATTTGGATAAATTGAGATAAAGCTACATGAATGAGCATACATTCAAAACACCTAGTCAAGTTAAGTTTAAATTTCAAGCTGTGTTGGTGCTGTCAAAAAAGAAATCTGATAATTTTATTATTGTAACACTTTAAAAAGCAGATAATAAGCAATAAAACTTTAGATAAGCAATAAATTATCATATTTAAAAAGACATCATCAATTTAAGTACATCATCTTTGTAAATGAAAATATGAGAATACTCATCTGTAAAATAATCGATATGCAAACTAAATATTTGCCAATATGTTAGTATGAAACAGCTAAAGCAGCCAACTAACATAAAGTGGAAGACACAAACTTCTAATATTTGTCGATATGTTAGTACAAAGTTATTTTCTAGATAAGTACTACTCTAAATAGATAGTTGCTTTGATATACGAGATTACAGATTTCTAATATTGAAATACTGTACTCGACCCATATTTATATTAATATATTTACATTTTGTGCCATTAATATAAATATATATATACTATACTAAGGATATTAAGGTTATTGCCAAATATATAAAAATTAATGTGTGTATAAATAAATGCAATAATTACGTATGTATCAATATATTTTTATAATAAATGTTTATTTTAACCCAAAGGAAAAGAACACAAGTTGATAGTTTCTTTGAATGGATTATATTTTTATCAAGTAAATAACCGAAAATTCCAAATAACGTTTATTTTCCAATTCTACTATTAGTTCACACTCTCCCTATATACATCTTGTTCAAATTTTCAATCTGTCATAAAATATTTTTTATTCATCCACTCAAGTTCAATTACATTTTTTTTTAACTTGTAGTGGATGACACTTGATGTGAATACAGTTTTTTTCAAATATTAATTCATTCATTAAATTTAATTCATTCATTTTAGTTTTTTTTAGATATAAGTTGCATGTATCTAATAATAGATGGCGCCAGATGTAAGAGGAAAATTTCAACTTTATTTATAAAGGACTTTCTGCAATATAATGAAAAAAAAGTAGGAATTGACTTTAATTATTTTTTAATATTACTTGTTTTAATTGAACATAAAATTATATTTATATAAACACTCTAAATATATTGAAGTTGGCGAACTGCAATATTGGCATTCTTTTTATTTTTTTCAATTCCTACTTTTAGTTGTTGGAGAGTTCTGAATGGAGAATAGTTAGAGAGGAAGTCCTTTCCATTGTTTTGCACTTTTTTTTTCTTTAACTTGAATGTTTCAAAAGCCTAGATTTGTTTTACTTCAGAAAAAAAAAGTGGTTTTAGTTGTGCTTTGAAATGCACGTGTACATGTTTAAATGTGCTTTGAAAATTATAATTCTTTTTTTTTTAATTGAACATAAAATTATATTTATATAAACACTCTAAATATATTGAAGTTGGCGATACTGTAATATTGGCATTCTTTTATTTTTTTTTTCAATTCCTACTTTTAGTTCACACACTCGCTATATATATCTTGTTCAAATTTTCAATCGTTAATAAATTATTTTTTACTCCTCCACTCAAATTCTAATACATTTTTTTGAACTTGTAGTGGGTGACAGTGGATGTTAATACAGTTTTTTCAAATATTAATTCATTCATTAAATTTAATTCATTAATTTTAGTTTTTTTTAGATATAAGTTGCATGTATCTACCAATAGATCGCGCCAGATGGAAGAGGAAAATTTCAACTTTATTTGTAAAGGACATTTCTGTAATATTGTGAAAAACAAAGTATGAATTGACTTTAAGAAATTGTTTTTTATATAACTTGTTTTAATTAAATATAACCTGTGTCCTACTACGAGTTCAAGGTGTTGTGGGTAGCTGATGTTGTCCCCTCACTTGTGGATGCAGGTGGAAAGAGTCTCTTATTAATATGCTACTTTTTAATGTGACTTTCTACTTTTTAATTTTTTAGTCTCTTATTTTATGCTACTTTTTAATATATGACCCAGGAATAGGGTGCAATTGTAAGTGTTTCCTAATGGCAATTCCGTCTCTTCATCACTCGTCCATATGTTGTATGTGGCATTTATGTGAGGATTACATGGCCGCGGTTTAAAAATATAAATTTATAAAAAAATGAGTGTTTTAAAAAAAAAAAATTAATATTTATTACAAAATCACTATATTTCTTAGATTAGATAATAAACATTGAAGTAGCATATTAAATAATTTTTCTTTGAAATTTTAATGCCAATTTTCAGCTGTCATAGACATTTAACAATCGGCAATTTACGCATTATTTCCATTAAATTATCAACGATAAGCATGTTTCAGTATTAGATAATATGTAAATACTTTTGTGAATTGGAATTTTCAAAGTTTGGGAATTACATGATATAATATTAATCAATTAAATTTTAAATCAAAGCTTGTTAGAAACTCATCAAAAAATTTAAATAAAATATACACATTTCCATAGCTTAAAAATGCCATCCATAATAATTTATTGTACTATCATTAAGATTGTAAAGTTGAAAAGACTTTAGTCCAGTTTTATTGTATGCCAATTTCACGGTAAAAAGTCACATAATAATTTAGAAATACTTTTTCTCTGAAGAAATTTCTTATTTTGATGACAGGATGAAGATATTGGGATTTAAAAAAAAAATGCTTTAAAAGTACAGAAATATATATATTCAATTTCTGAAATATTGAAAACAAATTTGATTGAGGAGCTTGTCTCTATGATATATATATTTTCTTATTTTATTCTTTGCCCAAACATAAGGTAGTTGGATTACAATAAAATAACTATTAGCGATTGTTTTAAGAAATCAGTCAGTATTTTATAGAATACTATTTTAAAAGTGTTTTTAATAAATTGCTTTTATTGAATATTGCATTAAAATATTATATAAAAGTTTATTATAAATATAATATATATAATGCAAACCTATTTAGAATATATATTTATGAGTAAAATATTTTAAACATATACATTAAAAATATTAACCATTATAAACCATATGATTTATCAGTCACTTTTTATTTATTTACAATAAAATAGTATCCTATAGGTTATAAAACACTTATTAAATGTAAGTAAGAACATATATATTTTTATTCTATATTTTTTATTACATCGTTTGCATATGAGATGCAAAATATACTGGAATATTCAATTATTTTGTGTGTACTTGTTATCCGTAGACATGTTACATAAATAAACATAAGGGTTCTACTTCTTCAAGAAGTCAGTACGTATAGAAATGCATATAAAAATATTTACCAGATGCTTCTCAACAAAATGGGGTATATAGTTAAATTTGCAATATTTTGTACTTATGCTTATAAAGCAAAAAACATATTATATATTTTAAGAAATGAAATTTTTTTTTCCTTTTTATAAATTATAAACAATACTAATTGTACAAAATGAAACAACTATTAACACATTCATAGAGAATTGCAAAATTACAATTATGGTATTTTTCATTATTTCTAAAATAAATATTTATCATTAGCTGTATTTTGTGTTCTAGATTTGAAATCAAAGTAATTCGCCTGTCATTTTTTTTGTGTAGAACACTTATAGATAACTCAATTTAGTATTTTCAAAATATACTTTTCTAACTAGTTGTTAACTAGTTTAAATCTACATAATCTGTCTTCTGGTCGTTTTCACTAAAAATCAAAGATTAGCTTAAAACCTAAATTAAAATGAAAATGAAGTACATCTCAGAACCACTGTATTTTAAGGAACATTTTTCTTTCCATATAACTCCATCTAATATTTAAAAAATAGTTTTGTTTTAATAATATTCTCTTCAAATAATTAAACTACAGTTTCTACAAGGACAGTTACGACACAGTCCTTTTAATGAACAAAATTAAGGTGTACTTTTAAACAGATAATTCCACGAAATAAAATTAAGCGTATTTGATTATACATTTTCACGTGAATATGTAATATAACTACATAAAATCTCTTCATTTCACTTTTTTGATTAAAATTCTATCTTTCGTTTCATATATTTTGCAGTGACATTTTTCTTTTTTCCTTTTAAGATAAACTACATTTTTTAAATTTATTTTCAATAGTGTATATAAAATATTTTACATATTCAACCACAGTGTAACGGAATATTTTAATTGTCTATCAATACTTCTGCAACGTTAATTCATTTCCATCTAGTCCGGAATTGGCCTCCATGGAATAGTACTTAAAGTTTCAAAACAATTTGATTTAAACCCTTTAGAGAAGCAAGATATGTAATTTATGGAGTCCACTTCACTTTAAATTTAACATGAATGGAATTGCACTTTGCAGCATGATGATTAATTCTAACATACTGCTAAATTTCCTAAATTATTTTGATTACTTAGACATTCACTGCGTTTATCAGACCTGGAAAATGTCTGCTAACAGGATTGTAAGACCATTCGTTTAAATGATGCAAATGGACAAATTAACTGTGATTTGGGAATTTAAGGGGAATATATATAGATAATTATTTTTGAATTATGAATTCGTTGTTAATTTATGGTCTTTAAAGAAAAATGTTATAAAAGGTACGATGCACGTAAAAGGTAAACTTTTAAATAATTTAATGATAATTTTCGTATGCGCTTGTTAAATTAGTTTTAAAACATTGAGAAATAGGAAAAAATAACATGCATAAATGTGTAATTATTGTTAAAATTTGGTGAGAAAAAAATAATAAATTTAATTTCACGGAAACACCCTTACTAAAAAGATTATTAAAGCCCAATTGTATAAATGTTAACATATTTACATTATACATGCATTTAATTAATAGAAGGATAATATTCTAAAGCGTATCTGTTTAAAGCGTAAGCGTATATAAAGAGTATATTTCTTACCAAATAACTCGTATTTAAATGATTATATTTGAAACATTTCAATTCATTGCATACATATGATTACTAAAAATACATACTTAACATTTTATTAATTTCTGAAAAATATTTTTAAAACTATTTATGGGGTGGTATTGCAAAAACAGTTTTTCAGAAATTCAATTGAAATTCTTGAATATGTAAATTCAATATTCTAATAGCTCGTTATTACATAACTGTATCTCGACTTATGATGACTAAAAAACAAACTCCAAATTGTTTCCAAGAGCTAAATCCTGAATTTTTAACTAAAACAATAAAAAAAATGCACTTTTTTCACGAAAATCGATATTTTAGCATGGTCGTTATTTAAAAAAATTATAATCATATTTTATAGTGTATATAGTAAGAAACAATAATACAATGAATGCTGTAACGTTTCTTTTCAACTTTCAACTTAATACAGGACATATTTTAATCGTAGTTGAATATCTTATGATATTATATCATATCATACGTTGTATTAGATAATAAATGAAACTATTCTAAAAAAAACCAATAATTTGTAATACTATTTGTAATTAAATTCATCCTCATATATGTTTTTTTTTTTTTTTTTTATTAAATATGATATTATGCACAAATATGCTGGTATACAATTTGAATAAAAAGTATTTTTTTCTTTGATTAAAAATAAAAAGGTGCTTTATTTGTTATGAAATTCAATCTGTGCAAAAATAGAATGACAAATACATTTTAAATTTACTGTACTTTTATATTTGCATGAAGAATTAATTTTTATTTCGATTATGAAAAGGATATTCAATTCTATTTTTTTGTATATAAAAAAGAAACTATGTTAGCATTTTGTTTGCTCTTGGCAATATTATTTATAAAGCTCGTTCAACAAACATTTAGGGATTTGTTTGGAAAAATAAATATATCAATTGTTTCATTTTTTCTGGGATATAATGTTATAAAAATAAGAATAAAATACCTCTAAAAATACCAAAATATTAATTTTATGCTGATTTCACAGCAACAAATAAATGAATAATTTTGTATGAAAAAAAAGTAATTACTTATAAAAAAAAAAAAGACTTTAGATGTTTCTATTTAATTTTTCATCTTGTTTTTCTAATTTAAAGAAATGTTTTCCATTCATGAAATGAATATCTGGTTTCAATTTTTTTTAAATATTGATAAAGGAAAATTTTCATTGTAATTATAAAAATATATTTGAAATATAATACATATTGTTATCATTTTAAAGATAAATAAAGTTTTTCAAAAAGAAAAAATAATTAATTGCTTGAGGCAAAATAATAAAAGTAAAATGTACTAAACTTAAGGATTTTACTGAACACTATGCAAACAAAAAAAAAAAAAATTCACTTTTAGAAAACTATCGTCATTTAATGAAAACTGCCAAAAGAATATATCGTATAATTTTTTCCTCAACATTCTTTTATATTATAGTATTTTTGAGAGATATTTTTTAATTGAAGAATAATTCATTTGTAACATAATATACATGTGTGACTTTAGAAACATCATAACATATAAATTAAATACAGTATAAACCCATATTTGAAAAAGCATATTGAAGAAACAAAATTGTCATGAAAGCACTAATTTTTAATGAACAAAACAATACTAACAGTTCTGTTTGCAGTATTTTAGCGACTGTGAAAGTGGGATTTTATCGCCAAATACTTTTTGTTTCTGTTTTGCTTTGTGGAAGCAGAGCATTAAAGATGGGAACAAATGAACTTTCCAGTATTATTAAAAAGGAAATAAAGTATAAACTTTAAAAATAGGCAAGACTATCGGTAGAAAATGCTACAAAAGCAAAGAAAAAGGTATCTTTTATTTTTAATTATTTTTTATGGATCTACAAATTTTGTTGTTTATATTAGCGCATGATCCTATTAGAAATATCCAATGTTTAAATTATAATGGACTATTTAATTTCCATATTACTTACTTTGGATAGAGGTTTTGTAGCATATTATGTACATTGAAAATTCTAATGAGTATTTGGATGTAGAATAATTTTTGATAATTTGATTTTTGAATAATTTGATGATTTAATAATGATTTTTGAATAATTTGTATGATAAATTATGGTAAGATGCATAACATTGGGAAGAAATTTCTTTCAGATTAGATGGGATGTTCAATATTGAAGAAGTGGTAAATGCAGTTTGTTGTATTTAAAAGAGCTTCAAAATGACGTATATAGATAGAAGTTTAGTGAAAAGACTTGAGAAGGGACAGACCTAGCGTGCACAAAATTGTTAGGTGGAATCATTTTAGGTTTGAGAAACTTGGAATATCTCCGCCAAGAGGTAAGTTGCTCATTTAGCAGTATCCCCCGTTTTTGCTAAATCAATTTTAATAATATTATAACACAAAAAAAATTGATCATAAATTTTATTCATTTTTTTTCAGATTCTAATAAGAAAATAATGACGTCTCATATTATTTTTAAAAAAAGTATTTATTACATAATGAACTGTAGTACTTAATTATATAAAATTCATCTCGAATTTTGAATTTACAGAAAGGTTCCCGGATTTACGTTTACTAATCCGGAAAGGAATATCGTGATGAATATCACATTTAGCTTAAGAAAAGAAATTTTTTTCCAAAACCCAACTATCAAGTCTCAACTGGAATAATCCATTTGTATTACATGGAAATATATGTAAAAGAAAGTTGGAAATCCCTTCCATTAAGTTAAAGGGAATGGACAAAAAAGAGGTTCCATCCCCTGTTGTCCTTTTACGACTGTTCACTTTAAGAATTTCTGTGGTAACAAAATGTGGTAGGACTACAGCAACTTCTCCTTGATTTTGATGAATCTTCCACATAAAATATATACATTTTTTTTTTTAAAGTTGTAAAATCCCTCAAATCAAAACTCAAATCATTAAAAAACCAATAGTATCCATACATAAAATTTTCCCACGAAAGCCATAACAAAGATCTGATTTGTATTTAGTAGAATCAATATTTCTAATCACGTTTTTTTCAGTTAATTATCCTACTTAAAGTTTTTTTTTCTAAGTTCCCTTAATGGTAATATGTTACATTTGTACCAAACTTGAAGCATCTTATTGAATGAAAAAACCGATTTAAGCAAACAGTTTGATATAATTTCACAGAAGATTGTTGATATTTAAGACTCCTGCGTGACTTGTTGTTTTATTTAAATCAGAGCATGGTTTGATTCTTAAATAAACATTGGCCCAACATAAGCTTGTTAAAGTGTTATGTTGCTGTTTTATATGTAAACGTTTGTTTGTTGTGTCATTACTATCTTCTAAAAAGATGCAGATTTTTTTCCAGATATTGTAAAATTTTCGTCGCAGAATTTGACTTATATTTATGGTACAAATAGGTATGGTATAAACATCCTGCCCAGTTTGATCTTAGGCAGCTACATCTATTCTTAAAACCCTTTCTTACCTCACCAAAACAATCCGCTAAACTAGAATATTCCATATAAAATTTCTCTTAACTTTCTAGTTCAACGAGACGCAGAAGAAATATCCAAAAGGTCGGGATGTAGTCAGTCAATTCAAATATCAGTAATAATTCAATATTCAATATCAGTCAATTCAATATCAGTTAATTAATTCAATATCAGTCAATTCAAATATCAGTTAATTAATTCAATATCAGTCAATTCAATAATCAATCAATCAAAATATCAGTCAATTCAATAATCAATCAATCTTTCAATTCAACACTTTCATTGAACATAATAATTCAATACTTTCCTTGAACATAATTCAATACTTTCCTTGAACTTACCCTTAATACTTTCATTGGACACATTACAATGAATATATGCTGTATATATAATATTAGAAACGCGAACACAAATACCCGTGTCTGCCATGCGTAACTATCAATAATGAAGTGCCGCGAAAAAGTTCTACACAGAGGTACGGTTACAGTTCAAAAGTAAATTCGTAAAGAGTTCAAGTGACAAAAAGTTCTAGACGAACGGCATTTTCGATACTATTGAAACCTTACAAGACATCACTATCCAACAAAAAACTTCTGCTAAATGTAATTCTGATCTTATTAAAGCTATTAACATTCCTTCATTATTTGATTTTTAAACATATTTCCAGTAATAATAAGCTTGATAATCATAACAATATGGCAATCCAGGAAATTGAATCATGTATGTCTAATAATGTTTTGAAAAGCCCGCGTAAAATTGTTTCTTAATTAAGTTTTTCTTTTTGAGTGTTTCTGTAAACTGTATTATGATTTTGTATAAATTTATATTGATAATATTAAAAATGTTTTCAAATGTTTATTTCCTGTTATATCGAGATGGAGCCCTCAAGGGCTAAATAGCTCCAAAATCTTAAACGTCAACCGTCAGATAAGCATCCATGAAGGCAATCTGTTGATCATCATCATCATCGTCAGTGGCGCAACAGTCCATGATGGGCCAAGGCCGTCTGCCTGCTAACAGATTTCTAGAACCTAGATGTTTTTATTTTTACGGGGTAGGGGTGTCACGCTCTAAAGTCGGGTGAGACCGGGACCTACGATTTAAAGTGGATTTCGAAGCTCTACAAACATCCATGGCACAGCCAGGACTGGAACCCGAAACTTGTGGCACCGAGAGCCACAGCGCTAGTTAATTAGCTATCAGACCTAGTTTGTTGATAGTAAAAAAATATCTGAATCATCTACCAGTTTATAGTTAATTAAAATTTAGATGCAACAACAAGACAGATGCAACATTAACATTTAGATGTTTTACATATATACCATTGTATGATTTTAAAAACTAACTTTGACTTATTTTATTAAATTTTCATATTTGTAATTTGTAAAATGAATATTTGTAATAGAAAAAAATTGAAAGAGTATCAGTATTAGAGTATCAGCAACCGACTTTTTTTTTGGAAGAAAAAACAAATCTAGGCTTTTGAAACGTGTAAGTTAAAGGGGGGTAAAAAAGGCAAAAATAACGGAAAGGAATTCCTCTCTAACTATTCTCCATTCATTACCATCCAAAACAACTGGGAGAAAAGAGTTGTGGTGTGAGAACGAACAAATGGACAAGAGGTTGGGGTCCATTAAAGTTCTTAACTTTCCAAACAATCTCTTTGTATATCGATGAACAGCATTCGAGAGAAAGAGATTTGCGTGTGAATGGGAAGTGGAGGATTGTTTTTGAAAATTTCCCCACATTCCACCATCCATTGTCTCCTTAAATACGAGGTTCGTAATGAATGCCTCCAACAACTTTGCCGCACATTGTTGTAATACCAGCCCTCTACTTCATCCTGAAAAAGTATCAGCTCATGAATTTGCAAAGGATTATTATTAGCAGTAAAATGAACGCAGACTGGTTGGTAATGATATATTAAATAACATATAAGAGGATTTATTAAATTAAATCATTTCAGTTTTCTATCAACCTTATTTGGTTTTGATTTCTTTTTATTAGTATTTACAATTTTTATTATATTTAATCGATCCCGAGTTATTTTAACCAATACGTTTTCGCAATCATTTCTCCTTACGTTCTACTTCCATTTTATTTTTAGATTAATTATTTCTGTTTACTTGTATTTATCTCGAAACTTTTCTTAAATTCTGCCTCTTAATTATTTTTATTTGTTTTTTTTTATATATTTATAAATTAAATGCAAATAAAAGAATAAATTAATAAATAAAAACCTTTCTCATTTTGTTTAGAATGCTACAAAACTTTATATGTCTCTTTCTTTTAATTCTTTATATACATATGTATATATCTTGACAAGTCGCCTATTAGTCTTTATCTGCTTTCTTTTTCAATATATTATCTTATAACTTCAAAGGACTCAAGATCATGAAATTAAAACTCATTAATTACAAAGGGATGAATTACAATAAGCTCATGAAATTACAGAAGATTATTATTAGCAATAAAATGAAGGCAGACTGGTTGGAAATGATATATTAAATAATATATAAGAGGATTTATTAAATTAAATCAATTTCAGTTTTCTGTCGCCCTTTTTGGTTTTGATTTCTTTTGAACAATGTTTAATCAACATGTAATCTTAACGATAACAAAAAATTATTTTTACTTTAAGTTTTTTTCATTTCCTACTATTAGGTCACACTCTCCCTATATATATCTTGTTCAAATTTCAATCGTTAATGAAATACTTTTTATTCCTCCACTCAAATGCAAATACATTTTTTTGAAATTGTAGTGGATGCTACTTGATTTTAATACAGTTTTTTTTTTTAAATATTAATTCATTAATTAAATTTAATTAATTAACTGTAGTTTTTTTTTTAGATTTAAGTTGCATGTATCTGCCAACAGATCGCGCCTGATGTAAGAGCAAAAATTAATTATAAAAAACAGTTTTTATTTTACTTGTTCATTTATTGTTTGTCTAATAATTAAGTGAATATTATTCACCGCTGCATTCAACTGTACACAAAGAGATATTCTGCCATTGTAGAAAAAAAACTTGTTTTCATATGCAATAAAAATATACATTTAAAGAATTCAATATTTAATGAGATACAAACCTACATGATACAACAAAAATATTTCGTATATGATGAAAACTGGAGATGGAGCATATTAAATAAATAATTCTTTAATTTAAATTTCCATACCGGAAAATTATATACAGAAAAACATAAAAGTAGAAGAATGTAGTAGAAAATATATCAAAGTAGCTTAATTCATACGATACATTTGGGTGTATTAAAAATTTATATTTGGCTGAAATACTTATTATTTCTTATTTGTTTTGCATGTTTTTAAAGAAATAATATTTCCGATGTTTACATTTTCAAATCTAGTTTAATTATGTTAATAAAATTATTATAAACTCAGACATGCATAACATAAATAAATTTTATTTTATTGACGAATCGTCATTTTCCTGATAAATTATTTATAAATCTCTTTCAACTCTACATTTTGATTATCTCTCCCATCATTTATTCAAAAAAATTTCATAAGTGTCATGATAAATGCGCAAAATTGAAAATACAGCATTATAATATATTAATAAATTGCTTTCTACGTAAATCAATAAAATTTTCACATAAACATTAAATTGTAAAACAATGGCGGTGATTAAATTATGAGATAATGTTTGATGTCAAAAATTCAGTAATAACTGTCATGTTAGTAAATTGACAATATAGTGCATTAGTTAGGAAGAGAAAGTGATATATTTCGTCATTTAGTAACGAAAATTAGTTTTATTTTGTGAATTACGATGCGGTTTTTTAATGTATAGAACAAAGGAGTTATTTCACCAGCAGATATATTTGTTTGATTTGTAAAATTGTCAAGGAAAATCATTAAAGTTATGTACATTTTTTGGGGGATCTTAAGATTTTCACATTTAGACTTTTGCTTTTAAAACAAAAATATATCAATAAAAAATATACCACATCCACATTATGAACGCAATATAATGAATGCAGCATAATAGGTGCTGATAATGTGGACTTTTGAATAATATTAATTACATGTTTACCATTCGAGTTTTACATATATAACTTGACATGCATGTTCATATCATGTTTTGCATATATACCATTGCATGATTTTAAGAATCTGACTTTGATTAATTTTATTTAGTTTTCTCAAATTCATATAAAGAATTCAGTATTACTGCGTCGGCTACTTCAGTATATTTAGAGTGTTTGCATAAATATAATTTTATATATAATTAAAAAAAGAATTACAATTTTCAAAAGCACATTTAAACGTGCACACCTGCATTTCAAAGCACAACTAAAATCTAATTTTTTTTTTGGAAGAAAAAAACAAATCTAGGTTTTTGAAACGTGCAAGTTAAAGGGGAAAAAAGGCAAAAAAAAATAACGGAAAGGAATTCCTCTCTAACTATTCTCCATTCATTACCCTCCAAAACAACTGGGTGAAAAAGAGTTGTGGTGTGAGAACGAACAAATGGACAGAGGTTGGGGTTTATTAAAGTTCTTAACTTTCCAAACAATCTCTTTTGTATATTGATGAACAGCATTCGAGAGAAAGAGATTTGCGTGAATGGGGAAGTGGAGGATTATTTTCGGAAAATTTCCCCTCTTCCACCATCCATTATCTCTTTAAATACGAGGTTCGTAATGAATGCCTCCAACAACTTTGCCGCACATTGTTGTAATACCAGCCCTCTATTTCATCCTTAAAAAGTAAGAGCTCGTGAAAATACAAAGGTTTATTATTAGCAGTAAAATGATGGCAGAAAACTGGTTGGAAATGATATATTAAATAATATATAAGAGAATTTATTAAATTAAATCATTTCAGTTTTTCTGCCGCTATTTTGGTTTTGGTTTTGATTTTTTTTATCAATGTTTACAATTTCATCATGTTGAATCAACATGTAATCTTAACAATAATAAAAAAAAAATATTTTTACTTTAACTTTACTTTATTTTATTATACTTTAACTTACTTTACTTACTATTTTTCAATTCATTTATTAGGGCCATATTCTCTCTATATATATCTTGTTAAAATTTTCAATTGTTCATAAAATACTTTTATTCTTCCACTTAAGTTGAAATACATTTTTGGAACTTGTAGTGGATGATACTTTTTTGATGTTAATACAGTTTTTCAAATATTAATTCGTTAATTAAGTTTAATTAATTAATTTTTACTTTTAAGATTTAAGTTGCCTGTATCTACCAATAGATGAACAAAGGACTTTTTGAAATACAGTGAAAAAAAAAGTAGGAATTGACTTAATTTTTTTTTATATTACTTGTTCATTTATTGTTTGTCTAATAATTAAAGTGGGTATTATTCACCCTTGTATTATAACTGCACCGGAAGAGATTTTATGCTATTTTAGAAAATGAAATAAATATTTTGTTTTTCATGTTTCCATATGCAATAGAAAAGATACATTTAAAAAGTTGCATTTTTAATGAGATACAAACCTACTTGATGCAACAAAAATATTTTGCTTATGATGGAAACTCGAAGCTGAAGTATAGCTTCAATAAATAATTCTTTAATTTAAATTTCGATACCGGAAAATTATATTCACAAAAACATAAAAGTAGATGAATTTAGTAGAAAATGTATCAAGTAGTTTAGTTCATACGGTACATTTGGTGTATTAAAAATTTATATTTGGTAGCAATATTTCTTATTTCTTATTTGTTTAACATGTTTTTAAAGAAATAGTATTTCCGATGTTTACATTTCCAAATCTAGTTTTATTACGTTGATAAGATTATTATAAACCTAGACATGCATAACATAAATAAATTTATTTTATTTATAAATCGTCATTTTACTGATAAATTATTTATAAATCTCTTTCAACTATTCATTTTGATTATTTCTCCCATCATTTATTTAAGAATTTTTAAATGTCATGATAAATGTGCAAAATTGAAAATACAGCAGGATAATATATTAATAAATTATTTTCTACGTAAATCAATAAAATTTCACATAAACATTAAATTGCAAAAATAATGACGGTGATTAAATTAGGAGATAATTTGTGATGGCAAAAATATAGTAATAACTTAAGTCATAATTAGTAAATGGACAACTTAATGCATTATTTATGGAGAGAAAGTGATATATTTCGTCATTTAGTAACATAAAAAGTTTTATTTGGTGAAGTACGATGCGTTTTGAGTGCAACAAACAAATGAGTTATTTCACCACCAGTTTTTTATTTTTAAAGTTGTCAAGGAAATCATTAAAGTTATCGACACTTTTTCTGAAACTTTAAGATTTTCACATTCAGTCATTAGCTTTGATAAAATATAAGGTATTAAATGCCAAATATCTGGGAATGACTTTTACGTGTGAATGGTTTATTTGAAAAAGTACTTATAAAGATATAATTTATCAAAAAAAAATTAAATATATTGGTTTTTTTTTTTTTTATTATCAGACCATTTGAATCAATTTTTTTCCCGTTACAATTACAGTCTTGAAAAGATCTGTGCTGCCCACAAGCTTGAGGTGAATACATTTTTGGCTGCACAATAAGGAGCGAATGGTTCAATGGATCGCTTTGTTAAATGGGATGGTCAAATCTTATCTATGTATTCTATCCAAACCTATTGATCATGTTTTCGTGGCAACGAAATAGTAGCATTTCAATCAGCATCGATTCTAAAATCAAGTTCCTTTAATTCAAGCGAAATTATCAGGGAATTATCCGCCTGGGTGCATCAGGGATTTGACCAAATTGTAATAACATACACATACACACACAAATGTTTCCTGCAACTTATCATGTTGTTGAATGATCTTATTATTGTTTTAAAATCAATAATGCCAAACAATTGGTAATTGTGGTCTGATTAGTTACGTCTCTACGTGATTACCAGAATACAAAACAATTTATATCTGGAGCATATAAAATATTATTTTTCTGCAGTCTTCAGATTCAATTTATGTGTGACACAAATGAATCACAGATGAACTCAAGAAAGTACATTGCTCTTCAGAATGTCTTTTATGGACTATCATTTACGAGTCGTATGTGAACGTGCCCGACAGAAAATCTTTATGAAAACTGCAGTAAACCTCAAGACAATGCTCTACTATCATATTAGACCGGAACCTACGGGTTAATGTGGATTCCGAACCCCACAAACATAGAACAGTTACGTAGAACAGTTAGGAAGGAATGAAGTTAAAATCGGAAGTTACATCATATCCACATTACGAACGCAATATAATGAATGCAGCATAATAGGTGCTGATAATGTGAACTTTGGATAACGTTATTTACATGTTTATCATTTGAGTTTATATATATGACGTTCCATGGCATTTTCTACATGTTTCATATCATGTTTAACAGTATATATCATTGCTTGACTGTAAGAAACTGAATTTGACTAATTTCATTGAGATTTGGCAAATTCCAATTTGTAATAGAAAAAAAAATTACAGATCAGTATTACAGTGTCGGCTACTTCAATATATTTACCGTGTTTGTGTGAATATAATTTTATGTATAATTAAAAAAAAAGTTATAATTTTCAAAGCACATTTAAACGTGCACACATGGCTTTCAAAGCACAAATAAAATCACTTTTTTAAAAAAGAAAAACAAATCTACGCTTTTGAAACGTGCAAGTTACAGAAAAAAAGTGCAAAATAATGAAAAGGAATTCCTCTCTTAACTATTGTCCATTCATTACCCTCCAAAACAACTGGGAGAAAAGAGTTGTGGTGTGAGAACGAACAAATGGACAGAGGTTGAGGTTTATTAAAGTTCTTAACTTTCCAAACAATCTCTTTGTATATTGATGAACAGCATTCGAGAGAAAGAGATTTGCGTGTGAATGGGAAGTGGAGGATTATTTTCGGAAAATTTCCCTCTTTCCACCATCCATTGTCTCGTTAAATACCAGGTTCGTAATGAATGCCTCCAACAACTTTGCCGCACATTGTTGTAATACCAGCCCTCTACTTCATCCTTAAAAAGTATGAGCTCATGAAATTGCAAAGGATTATTATTAGCAGTAAAATGAAGGCAGATTGGTTGGGAATGATATATTAAATAATATATAAGAGGAGTTAATAAATTAAATCTTTTCAGTTTTCTATCAACCTTATTTGGTTTTGATTTTTTTTTATTAGTATTTACAATTTTTATTATATTTAATCGATCCCGAGTTATTTTAACCAATACGTTTTCGCAATCATTTCTCCTTACGTTCTACTTCCATTTTATTTTTAGATTAATTCTTTCTGTTTACTTGTATTTATTTCGAAGCTTTTTCTTAAACTCTGCCTCTTAATTATTTTTATTTGTTTTTTTTTATAAATTAAATGCAAATAAAAGAATAAATGAATAAATAAAAACCTTCCTCATTTTGTTTAAGAATACTACAAATCTTTATATGTCTCTTTTTCTTTTAATTCTCTATATACATATGTATATATCTTGACAAGTCGCCTATTAGTCTTTACCTGCTTTTTCTTTTTCAATATATTATCTTATAACTTCAAAGGACTACTTCAATTTAATTTTCAGATTAATTCTTTCTGTTGTATTTATCTCGAACCGTTTTCTTAAACTCTGCTTCTTAATTATTTTTATTTGTTTTTTATATATTTATAAATTAAATACAAATAAAATAACAAATAAATAAATAACCTCCTATTTTGTTTAGGTTACTTCAAAACTTTACTTTCTTGTAATTCTTTTTATATATATATATCTGTTCAAGTGACCAATTAGTTTTTACTTGCTTTCTTATTTAATATATATTCTCATAACTTCAAAACACTCCAGTTCATGAAATTACTCTCGTGAATTACAAAGCATTGAATTACAATGAGCTCATGAAATTACAAAGGATTATTATTAGCAATAAAATGAAGCAGCTCTGGTAAAAAATGATATATTAAATAACATATAAGAGGATTTATTAAATTAAATCCTTTCAGTTTCCTATCATCCTTTTTTTTGTTTTTATTTCTTTTATCAATGTTTATAATTTCATTAGGTTTAATCAGAATGTAATCTTAACAATAATAAAAAAATTATTTTTACTCTAAGGTTTTCTTATTATCTTTTTTTATCTATTTTCAATTCCTACTATTAGGTCATACTCTCCATATAAATATCTTGCTCAAATTTTCAATTCTTTCAATCAATTTTTTTTCTTTAAGTGGGTAATATTTTTATCAATTAAATAATCGAAAATTCCAAATAACGTTTATTTTCAATTCCTACTATTAGTTCACACTCTCCTATATATATCTTGTTCAAATTTTCAATAGTTAATAAAATACTCTTTATTCATTCACTCAAGTACAAATACATTTTTTTGAACTTGTAGTGGACACTTGATGTTAATACAGTTTTTCAAATATTAATTCATTAATTTAATTTAATTAATTAATTTTTAGTTTTTTTATTTAAGTTGCATGCATCTACCAATAGATGACACCAGATGAAAGAGGAAAATTTCAACTTTTTTCTAACTTATAAAAATGAATGAAAATTATTTATAAAGGACTTTCTGCAATATAGTAAAAAAAAACATAAGAATTGACATTAAAATTTTTTATATTACTTGCTTTGGAAGAAAAACAAAACTAGACATTTGAAACGTGCAAGTTAAAGATTAAAAAAGTGCAAAATAATGAAAAGGAATTCCTCTCTTAACTATTCGCTATTCATTACTCTCCAAAACAACTGGGAGAAAAGAGTTGTGGTGTGAGAACGAACAAATGGACAAGAGAGTTTGGGGTCTATTAAAGTTCTTAACTTTCCAAACAATCTCTTTGTATATTGATGAACAGCATTCGAGAGAAAGAGATTTGCGTGTGAATGGGAAGTGGTGGATTATTTTGGAAAATTTCCTCTCGTTCCACCATCCATTGTCTCGCTAAATGCGAGGTTCGAATGAATGCCTCCAACAACTTTGCCGCAGATTGTTGTAATACCAGCCCTCTACTTCATCCTTAAAAAGTATGAGCTCATGAAATGAAGGCAGACTGGTTGGTAATGATATATTAATTAATGTATAAGAGGATTTGTTAAATTAAATCATTTCAATGTTCTTAGTACCATCCTTTTTTGTTTTGATTTATTTTTATCAATGTTTACAATTTCATTATGTTTAATCAACATGCAATCTTAACAATAATAAAAATATTATTTTTACTTTAAGTTTTTTTTAATTATCTGTTTCGATAATTTTTTTCAGTTCTTACTATTAGGTCACACTCTCCCTATATACATCTTGTTCACATTTTCAATCGTTCATAAATTATTTTTATTACTCCTCTCAAGTTCAAATACATTTTTTTTTTAACTTGTAGGGGATGTTACTTTGATGTTAATACAATTTTTTTTCAAATATTAATTCATTATTTAAAAATTAGTTAATTAATTGCAGTTTTTCGATTTAAGTTGTAGGTATCTAATAACAGATGGCGCCAGATGTAAGAGGAAATTCCAACTTATTTGTAAAGGACTTTTCTGCAATATAGTGAACAAAAAGTAGGAATTGACTTTAAATTTTTTTATATTACTTGTTCATTTATTTTTTGTCTAATACTAAGTGGGTATTATTCACCATTGTATTATAACTGTACACAAAAAGATATTTTATGCGATTGTAGAAAATAAAATCTTGTTTTTCATGTTTCCCATGCAACAAAAAATATACATTTAAAGAATTAAATATTTATTGAGATACAAACCTACATGACACAACAAAAAATTTCTTTGTATATGGTGAAAACTGAAAGCTGAAGTATAGCTTAAATAAATAATTCTTTCATTTAAATTTCGATACCGGAAAATTATATTCAGAAAAACAGAAAAATAGAAAGAATTTCGTAGAAAATATATCAAGTAGATTAATTCATACGGTACATTCGGTGTATTAAAAATTTATATTTGGTAGCAATATTTATTTGTTTTGCATGTTTTTAAAAGAAATAATATTTCCGGGATATTTACATTTTCAAATCAGTTTTATTTTGTTAGTAAAATTATTACGAACCTAGACATGTATAACATAAATAAAGTTTTTTTATTTATAAAGAGTCATTTTCCTGATAAATTATTTATAAATCTCTTTCAACTATATTTTTTTATTATCTCCCATCATTTATTTAAGAAATTTTTAAATGTCATGATGTATGTGCAAAATTGAAAATACAGCAGTATAATATAATAATAAATTATTTACTACGTAAATCAATAAAATTTCACATAAACGTTAAATTGCAAAAATAACTTGCGGTGAATAAATTACGAGATAATTTTTGGTGCCAAAAATATCGTAATAATTTAAGTCATGCTTAGTAAACTGACAATTTAATGTATTATTTATGGGAGAAAGTGATATATTTTGCCATTTCTTAACATAATAAGTTTTATTCGGTGAATTACAATGCGTTTTAGTGTAACAAACAGGTGAGTTATTTCATCACCAGTTTTTGATTTGTAAAATTGTC
>BPLR01005042.1:0-14412 GCA_021605095.1 Caerostris extrusa
CTCTGCCACATTCTTTACAGATATGAGGCATTTCTCCTGTATGAAATTTTTGTGATCTTCCACATATTTTTCTCGAGTGAATCTGAATGTTTCCCCACATTTTTCACAAATGTGACTCAATTCCTTAGCGTGAATTTTCTCATGATGGCTCAAATGGCTCTTTTGAGTGAATTTTTTGAAACAGGTATTACATGCAAAGGGTTTCTGTCCTGTATGAATTCTCTTATGGTCCCTCAAATGACTCCTGCAGAGGAACGCCTTTCCGCAATATGCACACTGGTGACGCTTTTTCAGGTGTTCTTTGGAGAAATGCACTCTCAAATCTTCTAGAAGTTCAAAATGTTTCCCACATTGGATGCACTTTAAAGATTCATCAGATGGTACCGTATCCGCAGAAGACATATTGAAGACTTTGCAACTCGGATTAATTAAAAAAATTTAATTTAAAAAGAGTGTATATCAAATGCAGTTCTCACTCTAAACCATTTTTGAACACATTTATACACATTCTGTCTAGTTCAGCATATTGTGTTGCCAATTTTTTGTTAGAATAATCCTTGTTGATGCAATTTCTTTTCACAAATTGCGGACTGCATCACGTACATCGAACTTAGCCATAGATGTATAGAGCCCGGGGACTGAGATAGTTGTCTTTTTAGCAACGGACGCTGAGTAGCAATATCCTAGCACCCCGGGGACGTGTAGCTCTACAATAATCTAGCAACGCTCTAGATCCAATTAGTCCGGGACCTGCGGTTTAAAGTGGAATCCAAACCACTACAAACATCCATGGAACCGCCGGAACTCGAACCCAAATTCTTCTGGCGCCAAAGTGGCCAGATTAGAAACTAAAATTTTGAAAATTCTACAGAATTTGTAACTGAAATTTTGATTTGATTTTAATAAAATTTGTGTTCAAGTTATTAAATTGTCAAAAATTAGTCCAAGTGTGCAGGTAAACAGGACCATAAACAGCAACTATCAAGTGTTAAGGTAAACGACTCTGTACCATCGACTTTGAAGTTGGTCCCCTCAAATTTGTCAACAGCTCGGGTGACCATGTGATGAATTGCTATGTTCGCGCTTTCCAAAGATTCAGTTGGGTTTCGTTTGTCGTCCTACGGTTATCTTCTGCACACGAGGGCTAAACAGACCGGGACGTATAGTTCAAAGTAGATTCCTAACCAATAAAAACATTTCTGCCACCGCCAGGATTCGAACCTGAAGCCTGGGATATCAAAGGCCAGAGCGCTAGCCACTTAGCAACCAATCCTCAAGTTTTCCAAAGAAGAAGCAAGATTCAATAATTTCTGATACGTCTATTATAAGTAACACTTCTAGATTATATAGGATTACGCCTAAGCAAACCACCAGGACTTAACTGTATTCTGATGCACAATTAGCGAGCGCTCTGGAATTTGGTACCACAGGCATCAGGTTCGAATCCTGGCTGTGACAGGGATGTTTGTGAGTGGTTCGGAATCACCGTTAAACAGTAGGTCCCAGTCTAATTAGCCTAAAGTGTGCGCAAAATGACCGTAGAGCGACAAGCCAAACCCTCTCCATGGAGTCTCAGGAAACGTTACCTTCTTCGACGTCACTTCCGGCAGGACCATCGAGCCGACGTCTAGTCGTTAGTTTTTTACACAATAATTATCAAATATTTTTCTTCCAAAGTTGCTCTAAGCTGTATTTATCTGATTAGCGCATCTATCATATCATTCAGTAGTTTCCGCTTATAAAGCGAATATTTACCTTCCACACAATTGGCGGTCAAACTGCAAGTCATCATCAGCTAATATGGTACCTCATATTGAGAGAGACGGAGGAGGAGGCGCTCGGTGCCACATGTTTCGGGCTCGATTCCCGGTGGTGTCATGGATGTTTTCATCGGTTCGGAATCCATTTTATACCGTATACCCGATGTAGCGGGACCGTAGAGCGTTGTGGGGGGGGTAGTGTTACTCGAGTCCGTAGCATATCTTCAAGCTACACGCATCCCCTGGGTAGTGTTAAGTAAGTAACAGCGTTCGTCGGCGCAGCCCATAGAACATGTTTTGTTCAAGGCTAGTTTGTATTGGGCTGAAGCAGGGAAGTGCTCAATACGACCCAGTCTTCGACGCAGGTAAAAAAAAAGATTTTTTTATTTTACACAATAACTATAAAATATTTTCCTTTCGAAACTACTCTGAGCTCTGTTTATCTGACTAGTACACCCATCATGTAATCGACTCGCACGTTTCCGCTGTAAAGCGAATGTTTACCATCCACATAAGGAGACTTGATGTCCTAGTGCATAGCGCTCTGTCGCTCGGGACCACAGTTTTCGGCTTCGAGTCGCGGCTGTGGAATATGAGATTTATTCATTTATTTACTTTTAAAGGTGTAGTTTTCGAATCCATATTACTAATTTTCGTTTTTGAACTTTCGCCAAGATGGTTTAGAGTCCTTTTAGATGAAAATTAGCTGGTGTTTCAGGTGATGACCTTCGAAGGATTTTTTTTTTAAATTATTGAAATTTTTTATCTTTTTAAATACATTCAATCGGAAAATGTTTACAAACTTATGATTCCACATAAAAATTTCATTATTATTAGTTTTAATTTTTATAGGCTAAAATAAGGGTAAAAATGGCCCAAATGTGATACTGTTACAAAACATGATAACTCAATATGAAATCAATATTTTTTCAATTTCTAAGTTTGTATTTGTTTGTACTAACATTCTACGGGGAATACACCTCTGGTAAATTTATATCTTTATTATTTATTATTTTGTACTAATTTAAATGTTGCCAACACAAAAATTCTTCCAAAATTTGCATGTAATTCCAAAATTAACAATTAAAATAAAAATAATTTCCAAAGTCTATTCCTAGTAAACATTTATGAAAAATATTTATACGAAGTTTTGTAGCATTTGATAAAAATTACTTGTGTTATGGTGTTTCACGTGAAAACAAAAAGCGTAAGAATTCATTCTGAGAAAAAGGAAAAAACAACTTTTAATCAGAGATATTACTTTTAAAAATACTTTTAATACACAGTTTTAATAAAAAAATTCAATAACAAAACTCATATAAAACATATGCCATGTTTTTAAATTACTTCGTTTCGTAATCTACGCTAAGTTTAAAATTATACCCTGAAATAGCTTAAATTTTTCTTTTTGATAAAATCTCGAAAACTAAGCTGCAACCGGAAGATAAACGCATACATATTTTGAAAAATTTACATGGGAATCTGATATCATAAAAGAAATTTTACAGAAAAATCGAATTAAAATTGTTGATTTAAATTTAATGAATATTGAGGACGACTGAAATACCAGCATTCTACCATGTAATGACGATTAAACACGAATATCAATAAAAAATGCAGATTTTTTTTTTACTTATATAATTTGTAGAGGTTATGTATACTGTTAAAATTAATTTCCGATGTTTGATACCGAAACTGTGACATTTATGGAAATATTTTATTTGCTCAATGGATTCAGATATATAATGATGAAAACAAAAAAATCTACATACGTGATACGCGACAACTGAGTGGCTCACTTCATTACAAATTACATCAGTATGTCAGAAATCTGCCGATCCTGAAATGGAAAGGAATTTACATGCGGAAATTAATAACGGAAAAAATATTTATATTGAAGCTCAATAATTAAAATATATTATTCTAATGGAATAATATTATTTCAATTAACTATTCCAATTATTCTAACGCTGTCAATATACTTTGTTAAAGTCAAACTGTCTGTATATTTTCACTATTAATAAATGCAAATGAATTTGATGCGCAGCTAATTTCTGTCAAAGTCCAACACAGACATGTTTTTAGACTCAGAGAAAAAAAAAAAAATTACATAAATTTATTTTCAACAAAAAAAAAAAAAAACCTATTTGTTTTAAAATTTGTTTGATTTTTGAAGAGAATATTATTAAATAATAAGCAAAATTATTGGATTTATTAGTTGAAGTGAATATTTAGTAAGACAACTTTGATTTACGTAATAAAATGCAGATCAAAATTAAAACATCTTTAAAAACAGAGGCAAACAAATATTCATAAAAAATATTCACTATTTAATACTTGAGAAACAAATTAGGTGTAATGTTTCAAAGACTGACATGCAGTAACATAAAAAAAAATTCACAACATTTGAAGCTTCTTGATATATTTTTCAACCAGATTGATCGCAGCACATTTGTTAATCCAAATTATATGTTTATTATCTCATTCGTAATGGAGACTTTCGGCTTATCATCAAACAGTTGCTCTAATCTGTTTTAAAATATATGCAAAGAAAATACATGATATTGCTTTTTCAACCGTTGGTATTATCGAATATACAACGTCAATTTGCCAACTGCTAGTTTTGCAATTTATTTTCAGAAAATACAAAAAAAGTCATATCTTACACTTATAATCTTCAAGTATCGAATCTATTTTCGCCCGAATTTTAAACTTTCGTAATAAAAAAGATCCCACTTAGTATGGTGCATTATTTATAGAAACATGTAAAACCTGCGTGTATTGTTTTAAAAAATAAACGATATTTATAACGATTAGAGATTTTGTTCAATGGATTTCAATATAACATGCTAGTTTACTTAAAATATGTAGGAAGTCTTCTCTAATTGTCTAATATGATACTCATCAATAAGACATTACCTTTCATCTGAAGCACCTTTTGACCTATTACATGGTAAAGAGTCTTTTTTCCTATTAAACCTGAATACTTTTTCACACCTTCGGATACTACGTTATGAACCATTTTGACATTTTACCAATTTAGTGCAATAATTTGCTTTTCAGTTGTATGCATTTATTTAATTTTACAAAAATTATTCTTAAAATGATGCTTGTTCAGTACAATTTAGAATGTGTTTAATTTTATAGTTAAATGAACGTGAATTAAGATTTTTGATAAATATATTCTTTTAAATTTCGAAATAGTATTATGCGGCAATTTATATCAAATTAAGCAGGCTTATTCATTAAAAGTCCCCAATAACAAATTTAGAGATATTTATACAGACTAATTTCAAATAAATACGCACAGAATACAGAAATACATTTCGTTGTCACAAAGACTTATTATGCAATATCTCTCTATTTACAAAAATTAGATAAAAAGAACTTTACGAACACCACTTTAAAATAGATGTAAATACAAAATATTCGTCAGGACATTTTTAAAAATAAATATAATTGAAAACCAGAAATACAAACAAAACATACCATTTCGTAAATTACTAATTATAGAAAGCAATTTACCAAGCAAATTTATTTTGTGAAGACAAGTCGTTTAAAATATTCTGATGGAATAAATTCCTATTCATTTATATTCATAAATTTATTTAAATCAATATTTTTATAGTACTGTATTTCAAACAAAAAAAATATTTTTAAATACATATATTGATAAAATGTATTTTAAAGTTATTAAGTTTAGTTCCCATTACATGAATATAGAATATCACACTTAATATAATTAAAATTTAGTTAACTCAACAGCTAAAATTTTTCCGATAGTAATGAAATTGTGATAACAAATTAATCAGTGTTGCTAACGAAATACCTTTATACTTACGCTGGGAATGCTAGTAACTTTTTATTATTATACATTTAGAAACATAATTGCTTATTTTGTATGGAATATTAAGGAAAATGCGAAGCTGTAACATGGCTATTCCTGCTTTAACAATTGTAAAGGAGCATATATATTTAAAATAAAAATAAAGAAGTTTGGGAAAAATTATCATCTTTATAATAAATATGCTACTAGTGAAAATGCTACTAGTCTACTATGCTACTAGTCCAAAAATTGGAAAACATAATTTGAAAAAGGTTTCACATAGTAACTTTCATTGCACTGATAAAAAATATTCACTTACACCTGATAAAAAAATATTTCGTGATTCATGTACTGCAAATCATTATAAACATACTTTTTACACATCGAAAATTTTATCGGAGAATTAAAATTAAATAAATTATGACAAATAGAAATTAAAACTATACAATATTATAAAATAATTGATTATGCTACCGTAACACAATTTTGAAACAGTTAAGTAACTCAAGTCAAATCTTAAAAACTCATTAAAAACTATTTTTCAGTTTAAAACAATACTTATGCAGTATTAAATATAATGTTTGTCTTTTAATTAAAAACACAATTTTTCTATCCAATTTAACAGAATAGCATTTCTTGCACAATTTAAAAAAAATCACTTCTGCAAAATACCAAATAATAGTTATTAAATCGTGTACTTCGAATCAATATGACGATACTTTTTACATATTTAAAATTTTATTGGAGAATTAAAATAGAATGAATTATAAACTATGCAGATAAAAATTAACATTATTAGAAATAATATGATTTACGTTACTGTAAAACCATTTTGTGACAGTTCAACAACTCCAGCCAAATGTTAAAAATCATTTAAAAATTATTTTTCAATATAAAACAAAACCTAGATTGCATTAAATATCATGCTTGTTTTTTATTTAAAAACCATTGTTTTCTAGATAACTGATGTTACATTTTATACAGTTTAACCTGATACAATGCATTTTTAACTTACACATGCAGAACTGAATTAGCTCATTTCAGAGATTTTTTTTTAATATCATTATTCTGCATGAAAAATATTGTAAGGAACAATAGCAAAAATACATTTTTATATTTTTTAAATCACAAAAAACAATTACCTTTTCATAGTTACTACTCTATTCTTTTTTTAAGCTATTATATTTCTCCCTGCGAAAGATGCTGAACTAGATTATTTTAATTGATAGGCGAGTCTTCAGAAGTCGCAGATGAGCCTTCGGATGAGTATGTGTCTTCTCCGAGTATGCTAGGCTTCCTTGTGACACAAGATCGCATGTGTCTCTTTAAATTGCATTTGTATTTGAATACTTTTCTACACTTGTCACAAACAAAATTCTTTTCCTCAGAATGAGTTTTCTTATGAATGCATAGCTGTGACTTTTTAGAGAATGTCATGCCGCATTCTTTACAAATAAGATTCATTTCTCCTGTATGAAATTTTTTGTGATTGTCCACATACTTCTCTCGGGCGAATGTGAAAGTTTTCCACATTCCTCACAAAAATGATCCACTTCCTTTGTATGAATTTTCTTATGACAGCTCAAATGGTTCATTTGATTGAATCTTTTGCCGCAGGAGTCACAAGGAAATGGTTTCTCTCCTGTATGAATTCTCTCATGGTCCTTCAAATTGCTCGTAGATGGGAACGCCTTCTTGCAGTATCTACACGGTGACGCTTTTTCAGGTGTTGTTTGGAGAAATGCGCTTTTAAATCCTTTGGTAGTACAAATTTTTCCCCACATTTAATGCACTTGAATGATTCTTCAGATGGTGTCGTATCCGAAGAAGACATATTGAAGGCTACTCGGATTAATTTAAAAAATAAACTTTTAAAAGCGTGTATAACAAATGCAGTTATCACTATTAACTTAACGAAATTTATTGAACATGTATTGACACAACATACTTTGTTCGCCATGTTGTGTTGCCAATATTTTTTTCCTTTTTCCGTTAGTTCTGGTTGATACAATTTTTTTAACGGACTACGAATTTAATCGTAGATTAGAAACTAAAATCCTGAAATAATTTTCAAGAATTTATAAATGGAATTTTGGATTGATTCTAATAAAATTCCGATTTATAAATTGGCAAATAATATGAAATACTATCTACTTTTTGATGGACATAAAATAAGATTACCAATTTTATATTTCAGTTAAAAGATTACGCATAATTATTTTTGGTTTTTTACCATTATTATTTTGTTCCTTTTGAGATCTTTTAACACGGATCAAATCAAAGACAGACTCTTGCTGGGATTCAATATATTATTTTCAGTTACAATGTAGTAGTAGTTAAATATTTTAAAAAACACGTACCGTCTTGCGTGCCCATGTTCTAGAAGATGCACTTTTAATTCTGATATATTGGAGCATGACAGCAGAAATTGCATTTACCAAGTGCATTACGATTCTATATGGGTCTCTGAAATTGTATCTCACGTATTCGGTGCTTTGTTTGGAATGTTTTGCTTAAAAACTGAATTTATTTTGTTTAAATATATTAGAAACCCATTTAAAACTACACAAATCTTAAAATAGAAACCACATCTTTTAGTGAATTTATGTATAAATTTACATTTATTTATGCAATAAAATCTAAGCTACATACACCAAACGTTTTAAGCTAACAATATTAATAATACAACAAATATAATAAAACATTTATATACGTAAACAAAATAAAATATTATAAGATACTTATATACCTATACAAACTAAAATATTTGTTCTCAAATAGTACAATTTGTTAAAAATATAATTATTCTTTTAAAATATTTAAATTTTTTTCTGGAAATTTTATTTGAATTATATAGGACAAATGTAATCATTTTTATGCAGGAAAGTTTGTAAACTAGAAACAAAATTTTAAGCTAACAGCATTACTGATACAAACAAATATTTTAAAATATTTATAAACGTATAAAAACACAAACATTAAATATTGTAAAATTGCAAAAATTTTCCGAAATAAAATGGTTCACAATGAGAAACATTCCATGAAAATTAAACGCTCCAAATAAAAATTACTAATTATTTTTTAATTACTAAACAATGCCCATGCGGAATTTTTTTTTTAAAAACTGGCCCATTATTGGAAACCCACATCGAGAATAGTTTCTTATAAAATCATGTTAGCACTGAATAAATAAAATTGATTCCAGATACATTAAATTTGAGAAAGTTAAAATTTCTGTGGTGTTGATGCTTACTTTTTTTATGAAATTTAAAACTTTCTTCATTTGTGTCTTCACATGAGGTTTGGGACTGGTCTCTAGATGAGTGGATGATTTGCAGTAACAGGTGATTTTCGGCAATGAATTCCCATGTGCCTCTTCAAAGTACCCGTTTAATTTAAAAAGGTTTTGTTTTATATATACGGAAGAATTAAACGTAGAATCCAACATGTAATTACTGAGGAAATATACTTTAGTAAACATTATGCCCGAAATAAATATAATGAAGGAACTATATCTTCTGAAAAATTGGCATTTTTTAAAATAAAACAGACATTTGACACAGAAGTTGTCAACTCTTATTCACAATTTCTGTGTAAATTTAGTGATTATAAAGATGCTGCTGGAAGTGTCCTGCAGTGAGTGTTGTCATATTGCAAAGAGCGGCTACAGCCTCCCTTCTGTGGCTAATAGAGATAATGAGATTAATATGTGAATAATAAAGGATGTATTTTATACACGCAAAAAAATTAAGAAAACTGGATAGAAGAAATGTTTTTTTTTCACTTTTTTTTAATAATTTAAATTTTTTTTTTTAAGACTTTTAATTTTTTTTAAGTAAGAAAGAAATCACAAGTGACATCCCATAAATATATCTTTTGCCCAAATGCGAAAAAATTTTAATTTGTAAGAGGGACATCTATTGTGCTGGTTATATTTCAAGCAAGCAAATTTAATTGCAAGTTTAGTCATGCATTAAATGATGTTCTATTCCCACCAAACTCTGCTCAATTTTTGCTTTAAGAAGAAATCGCAAATAGCCATAAAGATTTCTTAGATTAATTTATATGTATTTACATATCAAGCAGACATGAGTGTGCATTAAACATGCCCTCGTGACTCCCTCTTTCAAAAAAAAAAAAAAGTGTAACATACACTACCAGCTGATTCGAACCAGAATCACTCGATTCCCCTACAAGTACAACGCTCTTAAACTATATGTAGAAATTGCTTTTAATATTAATATACTATATCGATATCGCATTGTAGTATAACTGTAATTTAGTCGGACATTAAAATTCTTGTAATCTGAAAAACGTTACAAAACATTTTCACAATGGTTCAATAATTTTAAATGCCTATGTATTTATTTGTCTATCTGTATATATAAAAATATATATGTAATTTAAATTAAGGGTGGCCAACCCAAATGCACTTGTGGACACTTTTGGTAATGCATCCTAACTCCGCTTGCCGCTTAATTTTATATCCAACACATTAGATTTAGACCCACTATAGACATTTTTGGAGTAAAATTAAAACATAATGAGTTATTATTATTGTGTTTATTATTCTTACATATAAACATAGATAATAGAATAAAAATAATACTAAACGCTCAACTGCGCGTATGTAGGGATGGTCACTGCGTCACTATAAAACATAGAATCTGTTATATTAGATGTTCCAAGATGTGCGTGCCTCATGAGTTCGCAGAATATAATTTAATTATTCTGCGAACTCATAATTGTAAACTAAATAAAACAAGAAATATCTGTCATTTATTTGCAAGAATATTATTTTAAAAGCAAATGTAATTTTTTCTCATAATTTCGACAGTTAATTTTTGAATATATGGATGCTCAAATAATGCGTTTTTTTAATACATTGGTTTTCATTACTTTGGCCATCATAAAATAAATATATTTTGTAAAAGTGTGATACATCTCACGGGCCGGAAAAATTTTGAAGGCGGGCAGCGAGTTGGTCACCCCTGCTATAGATGTAGCTTATTTTTTGAGACTCCCCCCAATTGAAAAACAACATACACTTGTGTCGCTAAAATATTAAATTTTAACTAACATCTATTACGATGCGATGGAAACCATTCACCTGCAGTCAGGAGTAGAAACAATAAACTAATAAAATTGTGATTTTCGTAAAATTAAATGCTTACAATTAACCGTCATAATTTGATTTGTGATTATAGATACACAATGCTTATAAAATGAATGTATGGAAAGTTGCCTTAACAATATTCGTGACCTTTTTATAAATAATATTGATAATGTATCCGAAAATAAATAAATCTGCATATAAAAATACACTTTTAACTTTAATCCTACTTGCACGTGCAAAATCACGTGCTTAAGATTATTCTGGAAATATAAACGCTTTTCGCGTAGCGTTTAAATTTGAATTGTTAAAATTCACGAGGAAAAAAATAATTCATTTTTATTTTTTTGTATATGAATATTGTTAAAAATTATCTAATTGCTCGAAATGATTTCTGCATTGTATAAATATAAGAATGGAAATGTATTTTTGAAAGTATAGAATGTATTAAAGTATATATTTTTATATGGAAATAATAACTTCCATGGGAAGGGATTAATTACAGATTGTTGTACTGATATTAGAGTTATAATTATAAATGAATGGAAAGAAATCTTTTGGCATAAATGAAGCTTAATTATCAATTCAAATAATAAGTACAAAATACAGAAACCCATTTTGTTGTAACAAAATTTTATTATGCAATATCATTCTATTTACAGAAATCAGGTAAAGAGAACTTTATTGAACATCATTTTAAAATTGATAAAAATATAAAATATTCGACGACATGACATTTTTGTTAAATTAAATATAATTAAAACTAAAAATATCAGCAAAAATAAAATTTCGCAAATTACTAGCCATCCAAACCAATTTACCTGACTTAAATTTATTTGATTTTAACAGGTTAGCGTTTGTTGCGCGAGCAGAAAAATACCTCTACCTTCAACTGCAAACTCAATGAATCAAAAATAATTTTTACATATTTAAAATTTGATTGAGAAATAAATATAGATTAATTAACCTGTATAATATAAATATATACAATATTATTAAAAATGATTTATGATAGTGTAAAACAATTTTGAGAAGTTGAACAACTCCAGTCAAATATTAAAAATTCGTTAAAAACAATTTTCAGTTAAAAACGAATGCCTATGCTGCATTAAATGTAATGCTTGTCTTTTTATTTAAAAACACTATTTTCTATCCAATTAATGTTACATTTTACACAGTTGAAATTCCTTCAATGCATCTTTTTAACTTGCACATGCAGAACGAAATTGCTTAATTCAAAGAAAATTATTTCTTTTTTATTTCATTATTCTGCATAAAATATATTATAAGGGACAGTAACAAGGGAAAAAATTTTTATGTTTTGAAATCTCAATGAACAATCGCATTTTTTTTTTCTGTTATATAACCAAGTGCTATAGTTTTAGCCTTCGGATGAATGACGGGTATACCATTTACCCTGTCTCTTCAAACCGCGCTTGTATTTGAAAACTTTTCCACATTCAAACTAGTTTTCAGATGTGCCACATTCTTCACATATATGACGTGTCCCTGTAGGAAATTGTTGCAGATGAGCATGTGAATACCTTCTTCTAAGCGTGACACACCAGCGTGAATTTCTCATGTCTTTTGACCCTTTTTACAAGAACGTCGCAGTATTCACTGGTGACGTCTTTTTAAATGTTTAATCAAATCACATTTGAATTTGTATACCTTTCCACAATTATCACAAACATGAGTTTTTTTTCTTCCGTATGAGATTCTTTATGTGCGTGCAGTTTTGACTTGAAAGAGAATGTTCTGCAACATTCTTCACAACAATAAGGCTTTTCTCCTGTATGAAACTTTTTATGATCTTCCACATAATTCTCTAGAGTGAATGTGAATAATTTTCACATTCTTCGTAGAAATGGGTCACTTCTTTAGCGTGAATTTTCTTATGTCTTTTCAAATCGATCTTTTGGCCGAATCTTTTGCCCAGGAGTCGCAAAAAAAAAAGTTTTCCTGCATGAGTTCTCTCATGTCTTTTCAAGTGGTGCTTTAGAGTGAACTTTTTGCCACAGGATTAACAAACAAAGGTTTCTCCTGTATGAATCATTTCATGTCTTTTCACATCCTTTTAGATAGAAACGCCTTATCACAATATTCACATTGGTGTCGCTTTTTTATATGTGCCTTGGAGAAATGCTCTTTTAAATCTCTTCGAAGTAATGTAATTCGGTATTCAAATTTGTAAATAGGCAAACATCATAAAAAAGTAGATAGCCTTAAATAAGCCTTAATTAACCTGGCATTGTGAAGTTTAAATTTACTTTTCCTTTTTGAAAACAGGACTTGCTCGTATTCTACAAATTAAAGTAGCAAAAATGAAACCTCAATTATTTCTAATTTTCGAAAAAGAGTAAAAATTGTATTAGAAAATAAAAAAATAAAACAACCAAATTAAATAAAAACCCTAAGCAAAGTCCTGATAACAAAATCGCAGGTGTTTAGTTAAAAAAAATAATAACGTTTTACTTCCTTATTTGTCTTGGATTACCATTATGCTAGATTTTATTACTATTGCGGATATATTGTTTTTCATTAATAGTGCAAATGTTTGAAATGTGCCGCCATTTATTATCTTGCAGAAATATGAATTCATTTTGCAAGAAATGAAGGGGTGAAAATAATTTTTTGATATAGTCTAAGCTTCGCTATTCTATATTAAAGTAAGGAATGACAAATAAGGCGTCCCACTTTCGACGCAACACACATCAGATCATGGCACCATGCATCAACTATGTGCAAACTCTCATTGGGTAAAAATCCCCACTGTTGTCCTTTGTAAATTTAGTGGTGTCCACACAGTTGTTGTACATATAATTGAATTTAATATATTTTAAAATCATGTTTTACTGTTGCGTAATGTTCATGTAATTTTTTATTTTTGAATTCATTTATATTTTTTAAATTTTGATCCGTAAAAATCGAAAATGCATTAATTTTAATTTTATTTCTTCTCTGTAAAAAAAAAAGTAAGGAGTAGCAATGAGTATTCCAATCATTTAATGTAACAAATAGGAAAACAAAATTGTAATAAAAGAAAAAATTATCTGGAAGAAATTTATTTATTACATAATCTGTAAAAAGACTCATTTCTATACAAAATAATGTGTCCAAAAAGAAAGACCAATGTTCAATTTAAAATTCTCACGGGGCTTATGGAATTTCATTTCTTTTCTTTTTTAAGTTGCTGGGACTGTCCTTGGAATGGAATTAAAGGGAATAATATTATTTCATCTAATTATTCCAATTATTCTAACGCTGCCAAATATACTTCGTTAAAGTCAAACTGTCTGTATATTTTTTACTATTAATACATATAAAATTAATTTGATTTTCTTGTAAACCCTACTGTCAAAAGTTCGACACACAAATGATTTTACACTGGGGAGTCAGAGAACTATTAAGGATTAAATAGTTTTATATTGAACACAAAAAAATCGTTTTCTTCAAATTTGTTTGATTTTTGAAGAATACCATTAAATGGTAAGTAAAAATTATTGTATTTTATTACTTGAAATGAGTATTTAGTAATGAACTTCAATAAAAATTAAAACATCTACAAAAACAGAGGCAAACAAATTTTAATAAAAAATATTCTCCATTGTGTACTCGAAAAACAAATTAAGTGTTATGTTTTAATAACTGATATGCAGCAATATAAAAATTATTCACAATATTTAGAAATTTTTCAATAAGATTGATCGAAG